>VMDO01003064.1:131690-151872 GCA_007922755.1 Pedetes capensis
TATAGTAAAAGATAGAGAAGACTTGGATGGGAAACTTAGATAGGAAGGGGGGAGGGGGGAAACATAGAGGAGGGTAAGGGGTAACCTATATGTATAATGCTTATCAAATTGCATATATGAAAATTGTCACAACGAAAAGCATGTCAAAATGAATCACATTATGATGTACATTAAAAATTTCTAATAAAAAAAAAAAGAAACAGAAGCCACCTCAGAAAGGCCTCACCTTCCTCTACTCTACTGTTGGAACAAATGTATCCATTCATTTATTCATCCATCAGCAAACACACATTGAATGCCTGGATGCCAGGCCCTGTGCCAGGTGCAACCAATGCAGAGATGAATACAGAGCTCATAGGCAGGAAGACAGACTTGTAAAGAAACCCCCTATTTCACCCCACCACAAAGGCAGCAAATGAGGAAAATGCAAGGAAGAGCATGACACAAGGGAGAGCAAGGCCACAATTCACTCATTGAAGAGCAAGGAGGAATCAGAGCAGGTTTCCTGGAGGAGGTAACTCATCGTAGGGAAAGAACCCTCCAAGCAAAGTATAAGCAAGACATTGGAGACACGAAATTATAAATAATACAGTTTAGCCTTGCCCTCCAAACACACTGCACCCAAGCATGCATGCTCCACAGATTCTAAAATTATAGGTGGTCATTTTCCTTGGCCCACTTGCTATTTAGCCATAGCTAGACCCAGAAGAAAATTACAGGCCTTTAGCTTTCCTTGTGTTCTGCCTTACAGCCTCTCTATTACCTCTTCAAGGGCAGGGACATCTTTTCTAGTCTTCACTTGGAACACAGTCTGGAATAACAAAGAATTTCAGCTCTGGAAGCCAACATGCTAGGGTCGACTCCCAGCTCCTCCCCACATGTCTATGCACGATCTTCCCCCTCTAAACAACAGATAATAATAGGGCCTGATTGAAAGTGTGAAATCTACTTAATGAAATAGTTTATAAGGAAATACCTGAGTTAGCAAATGCCTGAGTATAGAACTACACACAAGCCAGATATTGCAGGGCATGTTTATAATCCAAAGACTGAGGAGGCTAAGTCAGACGGAGCACCAGTTCAAGGCCAGCCTGAGCTATACAGTGAGACCCTGTCAAAAAAAAAATTTTTTTTAAATCATGTGCACAATGAAAAGAAAGAAAAAATATTTGTTGAATAATAACAACACAGAGAAATTACAGTTGTCTTATCCTCTCTCTTGGACCCATTTGGGTCCATCTACAAAAAAAAAAAAAAAAAAACAGAACCATCTTATCATTACCATCTTGTAATCCTAACATAAATTTTCTTTTATTTATTGCTTACATCTGTAACAGAACTGAAGATTTGTTGATGGGAAGATTTAAGAAATGCTTGATTCTGGAATTTTCTACTTTGCAAAGTGCTGGGTTAACTGGATTTTATAGTACGTTTTTTCTTTCTTCCAATTCAGCATGTAGGTTTGAGTGGGAAAACATGAAGAAGGTTTATACAAGCCATTATGCAGCACTTAAAACAAGCTTGAAGCCAGGCGTGGTAGTGCATACTTATAATCCTAGCACTCGGGAGGCCGAGGCAGGAGGATCACTGCTAGTCCAAGGCCACCATGGTCTACACAGCAAGTTCCAGGCCAGCCTGGACTACATAGTGAGATTCTGTCTCAAGAAACAAGCCAAAATGAACAAAAACAAACATGAAAACACATCATCAGAGAACAACAGTAACCATTTTCTACAAACATGACCAGTGGTATTTCAAGGTCCCACTGCTACATGGGCAGGCCAGGAACCTAAAATTCCTGTCTTGCTTTCCCCTCACCCCATATCTGCACAAAGTTAAGGCTGCTTCTGTATTGCTCTGTGGTTATTGTAAATGACAGAAGTTTGAATTTTGATACAAAGAAAAGATAATCCAGCAAGTGTCCTCTTTGCCCTTGCTAATGAGCAAGTAAACATCTCATGGAATAAGGGACTCCTCTTTTACATACTAGAGAGGCTTTTGGGCATAAATTACACCCAAGACCACATACTGTTAATAGTTTTTGCTTTGCTCTTAGTTAAATTCAATGAACTCATGAATATTTACAAGATGCTATTTACTATGCATCTAAAAGGTATGAACAGTGCTCAAACTGATTAGGACTGTTGTGTGAGAGAGCCTTCCTTCCATTTTTTCCGACTTGACTCTCCTGCTCCAAAATCTGTGGTGGAGCTCCTGAAATGGGATCCCTCCCTCATCTGTTTCCCAGGTGGAATGCCTGCCTCCGGGCTCTGAAGATTCGGGTCTGAAAGAACACCAAGCATGGAAATGGGTGAAGATTGCCATCTAGTGGCTTTTCAGTGAGATGTCACAAAATACAAGAAAAGCTATCTTTTTTTGGTTGCTTGGTTGTTTCTCCTCACAAATGGCATTACCCAAATTGAAGAATGTGAGAAATTGCCCCAGCTTGTCCTCCTAGGCTTCTGAGGGCATTTCCTCCTCGCGCAGTAGCAGTGGTGGGAGTTAGTGGAATTTTGGGGACATGCTGAATTTGAAAAGGCAGCACCAAGGGGGACCCCTGGAGCCTTTAAAGGGGTGGCTTCATGCACCATCAAAGCACATGGGTGCATTCCCATTTGTAGCTTCACCTTTGCCTTCTCCTGTAGGCTCCTTGCCAATTAGACTTCAGGCCTAGTGTTGTGGATTGAATTGTGTTTCCCCAAAAAAGATGCTGAGCTCCTGAGGTCCTAACCTCAGTACCTCAGAATGTGATCTGGTTTATTCATAGGATCCATGCAGATGTGATCAACTGAAATGCAGTCAGACTCTAGAAGGTTGGCCCCAAACACAATATGACTGATTCCCTGTTAAAAGACAATTACCATGTGAAACTAGAGACACACAGGGAAAATGTCATATGATGGTCAAGGTAGAGATTGGATTTATGCAGCTGCAAGCTGCATCAATGTGCACACTGTGTTAGTCAGCTTTCCGTTACTATAACAAAATACCTGTTATCATCAACTTATTAAGAGAAGAGGCTTATTTTTCCTCACAATTTTGGAAATTTTTGTCCATGATTGTTCAGCCTGTTGCTGAACTATCATGTGTGGAAGAGGAAAGTAGTTCACTTCATGGCTGAGATGTACAAAAGAGAAAGAGAGGAAGGGGCTTAGATCCCCATGCCCTTCAAAAGCACGGTCTTCAGAGACCAGAAGACCTACCACTAGCCCCACCTCTTAAAGTTCTACTAGTTCCCAATAATGCTAACCTAGGGACAAAACCTTTGGGATACAGGCATTTGGAGGACATTCAAGATCCACTGTAAAGTAAATGATTGCCCCAAGTAATGCCAGTGATTTCTAGCCAACCACCTGGAACTATAAGGAACTATGATGAGGCAAGGGACTGTCCCCACAGGTTTCAGAGGAGCATAATCATGCCAAAGCCTTGATTTTAGACTTCAAGTCTCCAAAACTGAGAGACAATGCTTTTCTGTTGTTTAAGCTCTCCATTCATGGTGCTTTGCTACCATGGCCCTAGCAACCTAACACTCCCAGCTTTTCACTCTCAGCACATCTGGCAACATAGCTCAAGCCTGCGTTTTCCAGACAAGCATGTAGAGTTGTCATTATTCCTTAGCTACAATCCCAGCTGCAGGTCTCACTCTGGTCAATCCTCCCTTCACAGTACCAGATTAAACTTTCCAGAATATAGGTCTAGTCAGAATCCATGCTCTCTATGACAAGTAGAAACCAAAGCCAAACATTCAAAACCTTGGTTGATCTGGTTTCTTCCAGAACATCTTCTGATACTTTGCTCAGGTATTTCAGCCACAGTAAAGCACCTTGCTGATATTCACTTCCTCACTTCTGTTATGATGGTGTTTATCCACCTTGTTTCCGTAAGGATCAAACAATCCTTGCAAAAAATGACAAAAGCAAAAAACTTCCTGTTTATTCTGAGCAAAATATTTCTCAGTTCTCTTGGTTCTTATAGCTCTTTTTCCTTACTTCTCTGATGATATCTTTTATTTTCCATCTTATGTTACAATTGAGTATAACTTTCTTATGCTTTAATTCACTCAGGAGTCTGTGAGCTTTCTGAGCAGGGACCATCTCTGAATGCTTTCAGTGATTATTTTTTTTATTAGTAGTAATTGTACAAATTTATGGGGTACAGAGTGATGTTTCGCCCTCAGTGCTTTACATGTTGAAACATGACTGACTAAATGAGGTCCTTAGAGAAATAATTGAATAAAGTTCACCCTTTCTTCAGTGTCTGGGGCACGGCCAAACCATCACTCTACTCCATCTAATTCCATGTTCTCCCTTGACCTCCCTGGTCTAGTCACACTGGTCTTCTTTAGGCGCCTCCTAACTGTTTTGTTCCTCCTGCCCCAGTGCCTTTGTACATGAGGTTTCTTCTCCCTGGAACACTCACCTCTTCCCAGAACATTTAATTAACTTCTCCTACTCTCTGAGATTTCAGCTCAGGCATCAATTCTCAAGTAAAATTTCCTGTTGTGCAAAATCTGGCACCATGTACTACTCATGTGTAACACTCAAAAAGGAGGTTCTTTTACATCTCCTGGATATAATAATTTCACTACTATCCATCTTCTCTCCAAAACTGTAAGCTCCATGAGGTAGGGACAGCAGAGAAAGTACCTGCTCTAGGCACCTAGTAGATGCCCAATAAATATTTGTTGAGAAAAGAATACTTGAGGAGCCAAGCACGGTGGCGCATGCCTGTAATCCCAGCGGCTGAGGAGGCGGAGGCAGGAGGATCGCAAGTTCGAGACCAGAGGCAGTCTGCACAATTTAGCGAGACCCTGTCTCAAAAAAAGCTAAAAAAAATGGGCTGAGAGTGCAGCTCAGTGGTCCAGCACTTGCAGAACATGCAGGCGCGAGGCCCTGGGTTCAACCCCCAGAACTACAAAAAAAAAAAGAAGAATACTTGAGTAGATCTGTGCATGTATGTATGTATGCAAACTGACTACTAGAATTTTCAGGCAAAACTAAAGTAGGCAAGAATTATAACCTCTACTATTTTTGTGCCTACTATGTGCTAGGCTTTGAGCCTACTGCTTTGTGTCTGATAGCTCACTTAATCCTGGCAATTAGGCTATGGGTTAGCAATCATAGCCCTTGTTTTACAAATGAGCAAACAGTGACTCAGATAATTAATTCTGCCTGAGGTCACAGAGCTGTTAAATAGAAAAACTTTGATTTAAAACTACATACTCCAAAACTCATATTAAACACTATCCTAGAAGTACAAAAGCAAGTCAAAGATATTATTCCTAATCCTTTTGAATATACATGATAAACATAAAAGACTGACTAAATGTTCCATCCTTAAAGCTATGCTGCTTATTAAACTAGATTTCTCAACGGCAAACTGTATTTCTCAAAGGACCGTGTGCCTTCTTCATCACAATAGACTCCATTATCTGGTATAGGGCCTGGCATATAGGAGGTACTTAATATATTTTTGTTGAATGGATTTAAACTTAAGCAAACTTCATCACATCCAAAGAAGTTAAAAGGCATATAGCTATAGTCAAATTTCTGCTTCAGAGAAAGCAAATAAAGGAAAAGAAAAAAGAGCAAGGTACAAAATATATTGAACATCTACTGTGTGCTGCTTTTACTTCAGATGGTTTTAAAATATATTTGATTTTAGATGTTACTTTACATATACCCACAACAGCATGACACTATTGTATCACTCCTGCTTATCGGATGAGTAACATGATGCTCAGAAGCAAATTAAATTCAGGGCTGTGTGGTTCCACAGGCTACTCTGGGGCTAATGTCCATGTAATTACACGTTAAATATGGTGAGTAGCAACATAAACAGGGAGCTTTCCCTGCTAAAAATTTGCACCACCTGGAAAGCTTCTAGAATGAGTGTGTGGCCTTTCTCCAAAATCCAGTTGACTCGAAAGAGGAAGCTTGATACAAAGCCTCAGATCTCTCCACTTCCATATCTATTGGTTTTATTTTTGCATAAGACCATTTAATATCTCTTAACCTGAAATCCTTGAGGGGGAAAAAAAATGCCTTATTGAAGCAGAAGTGCTGTCAGGGCTCTGGTTTCTTCCAAATCAGCCCGTCAACTCTTTTAATTTGATTACAGTACTGTCCACATCATTCCACAGTGATAAAGAACAACAAATAGTGTTTTCCACAGAAATGACTAAGAATAATGACTAGAGAAAATAGAAACAATGGCATTGAGTCCCATAATAAAATCAAACCACAAAGTATATGAAATGTAGAACCATCAAGTACTCAACTTCATATTGACTAAATCTCCAGTTCCGGTGTAATATGACATTCTCTACAACATAGGAATAAAACAATACACTGAGAGTATTTCAGTGAAGAGGTGTCCTTCCCAATTAACACTTTTTTTTTTTTTCTTTTTTTTTGGCAGTACTAGGGGTTGAACACAGGGCCTCGTGCTTGCAGGCTTTGCAAGTGCTGGACCACTGAGCTGCACCCTCAGCTCCTTTTTTTTTTTTTTTTTTTGAGATAGGGTCTCACTAAATTACACAAACTGCCTCTGGTCTCGAACTTGCGATCCTCCTGCCTCCACCTCCCGAGATGCTGGAATTACAGGTGTGCACCACTGTGCCCAGCTCCAACTAGCATTTGTAACAAGATTTCTCCTTTGATAAGACCTTCCTATGTACACTCCTCATCTGTCTCTTACAATAATTTTGTGCAGTAGACAAAGCAAGTACAATTATTATAAAAATTTTACAGATGAGGACACTGAGGCTGACAGGGTGTTGATGACTTCCTAATGGCTCATAGTAATAAGCGGCAGAGCTCAGGCTGGAATCTGACCCATTTAACTCCTGTGTTCTTTATACTAGCCCTTGCTGCCTCCTAATAACACACCCACATAGAGGAATGTGGCTCACTAAGAGTTTTCACACTGGTACTTCTTTCTAAATAATGACCACCAATGAATTACTCAGAAGAAAGCCCTTGAGGAATGTATAAGGGTGCCTGATGAGCCAGTGCTGGCCATTACTACGGTCCTCAAGCCTGTGATGGGCAATCTGCAATCAGTCTTCCAAGAGTTCTAAATGGGAGGAGCCAGAGTTCATGCAGGTAAAGCACTTCCGGCAGTGTGCAGCAGACCATAACCCATATCTGAGGAGGGTTTGTTAGATGGACATGTACATACATACCTGCCAGAGGCTACCAGTATTGTTGTTTTCAGACTTCATCTCTACTAACAGACTAAATAATACTAAAATCACTAGTAATAACAATGACAATAATACATCATATTAGCTAATCTCAACTTTAATCCTCATGAAACTACAAAAGTATGCATTAGCCCCATTTTTTTTTTTTTTTGGATGGGAAAAAATAATATCAACTAGTCCAAGGTCTTAGTGCTGTTAAGTGGACAGTTAAGGTATGATATTGGGTCGTCCTGTCCTGAACTATTTCCACTGTATCATGATTCTTTCAGATCTAATTAATTTAATCAGTCATGATAATAATTTAATCATTGAATATTTTAGCCTCAAAACATTTCCTTTGCCCTTAAGTTATCTTGATCTATACTACCCAATATGATAGCCACATCTGGCTATTGAGCACTCAAAATGCTGTGAGTCCTAATGGAGATGTGCTGGAAGTATAAAATATACATTTATACAGAAAGGGTAAAATAATTTATTAATACATTCTAATATTGATTACATATTAAAATGCTGAAACTGTATATGTTGTGGTTAGGTCCCATTGAGTGGGATCTGACTCATAATGACCCTATGTACAACAGAATGAAATACTTCTCAATTCTGTGCCAGACACACACTTTTTTATGTTTAATGCCACTGTTTCAGACATTGTGTCAATCCATCTAGCTGAAAGTCTTCCTTTTTTTTCTTTTTTTGTTGACCTGCCACTCTCCCAAACTTGAGATCCTTCTCCAGGGATTGGTCCCTCCTGACTATATGTCCAAAATATGCAAGACACAGTCTAGTCATCCTGCTTCCAAGGAGCACTCTGCTTGCATTTCTTCTAGGATGGATCTGTAGGTTCTGTTGGTAATCCATGGTATATTTAATATTCATCTCCCATGCCATAATTCAAAAGCATCAATTCTTTTCCTGTCTCCCTTATTCAGTGTCCAGCTTTCACAACCATGTGACGTGACTTAAAATAACATGACACGAGTCAGAAGCACCTTCATCTTCAATGTAACATCTTTAGTTTTCAATACTTTAAAGAGATCTTTTGTCAAAGCTTTCCCCAAAGCAATGGGTCTTTTGATTTCTTGACTGCTGCTTCTGTGGGTGTTGATTGTAGCAAAGTAAAGAAAAATCTTGGACAACCTCAATCTTTTCTCCATTTATCATGAAGCTGCTTACTGACCCAGTTGTAAAGATTTTTGTTTTGTTCATGTTGAGGAACAATCCATACTGAAGGCAGTGTTCTTTGATCTTCTCCAGTAAATGTTTTAAATCCTCCTTACATTTAGCAAGCAGAGTTGTATCATCTGCGTAACTCAGGTTGTTAATGAGTCTTCCTCCAATTATGATGCCACATTCCTCTTCATGAAGTACAGCTTCTCAGATTACTTGCTCAGCATAGAGATTGAAGAGGTACAGTGAAAGGATGCAGCCCTGATGCACACCTTTCTTGACTTTAAACCAGGTAGTGTTTCCTTGTTCTGTTTGAATGACTACCCCTTGGTTCATGTAAAGATTCCTCATGAGTACAATTGGTATTGCCTGGTACTGGCTCTGGTATTGCCATTCTTTGCAATGCTATCCATAATTTGTTATAATCCACACAGTCTAATGCCTTTGCATAGTCAATAAAACAGAGAAAGATATCTTTCTGGTATTCTTTCCTTTTTGTTAGTATCCATCTGACATCAGCAATGATGTCCCTAGTTCCATCCCCTCTTCTGAATCTGACTTGATTTTACAGCAGCTCCCTGTCTGTATACTGCTGCAGTCACTTTTGAATCTTTCTCAAATTTTGCTTGCATCTGATATTAATGATATCATTTGATCATTTCCACATTTAGTTGGATCCCCTCTCTTTGGAATAGGCACAAATATGGATTTCTTCCAGTAAGTTGGCCAGGTAACAGTTATCCAAATCTCTTGGCATAAACAAGTGAGCACCTCCACTGGTGCACCTGTTTGTTGAAACATCTCTATTGGTATTCCATCAATTCTTGGAGCCTTGTGTTTCACCAATCCCTTCAATGAAGCTTCTACTTCATCCTTCAGTAGCATTTGTTCCTGACCATCTGCAACCTGTTGAAATGGTTGGTCATCCACCCATTCTTTGGTATAATGACTCTGTGTATTCCTCCCATCTTCTTTTCATATTTCTTGCTTCATTTAATATTTTCCTTCACTATTGCCACTCGAGGCTTGAATTTTTTCTTCAATTCCTTAAACTTGAGAAAAACAAAGCATGTTCTTTTCTTTTGGTTTTCTATGCTCTTTACACGTCGTTATAATATTTGACTTTATCTTCTTGAGCTGCCCTTTGAAATCTTCTATTTAGTTCTTTAACTTCATCATGTCTTCCTTTTACTTTAGCTGGTCAATGTTCAAGGGCAAGTTTCAGAGTCTCTTTTGACATGTAGTTTGGTCTTTGCTTTTTTTCCCTGTCTTTTTAATAATCTTGATTTCCTTATGAATGACGTCTTTGATGTCATACTATAACTCACCTGTTCTTTGATCATTAGCGTCTAACACAACAAACCTGTTCTTAAGGTGGTCTCTGAACTCAGGTGGGAAATACTCAAAGTCATACCTTGGCTATCATACATTTGTTCTAACTTTCTTCAGTATCAGTTTTAATCTTGGGAGCATGTGGCAATCCACTCCTGAGGCAATCCTGAAACAATCAGCCATTGAAAACCCTATGAGGGTCACTATGAGTCATACCCAAGTCGGATATGACTCAGTGGCACCTAACAACAACAACAACAGTTTGAACCTGTATATGAGCAGTTGATGATCTGATCCACAATCAGCATTCTAATATTGATTATGTGTTGAAATGATGAAACTGGGTAATAGTGAACTGAATTAAATACAATAGAATGTGTTTGCTTTTTAATATACCTACTAAAATATTTTAAATTACATGTACATCTAATGTTATAGTTGTATTAGACAATACTCTATATATTGTTGTTAGCAAATCCATTTATTTTATCCCCTATTGATATCCAGGGGCTGGGATTTAGCTCAGTGGGTAGAGCGCTGCGCTGCAGTCTTTGAGGCCCTGAGTTCAATTCCCAGCACCACAAAAATGGGAGAAGGGCCTGGCAATCCACTCCCAAGACAATCCCTAAGCACTCAGCCATTGAAAACCCTATGAGGGTAGCTATGAGTTGGATACCAACTCGACGGTACCTAACAACAACAACAACAACAACAACAATTGATATCCAAGAGAATTAAATAGGATGAAGACATCTTATAATATGATTTAAGGTAGTCCCTTTAACATTGCAAATTCAGTAGATTTGTACCCAAAGTGTAGCCTGTTCATTTCTCTCAGTAATTGGAAAGCAAGAAAAAAAATAAGACAAAACATGTCCTCAATATAATATCACAGCTTAATTGGGGAAAGGAGTTTTATTCAATACCCATGATCAGCATTTTTTAAAAAGTCAATGGATTATCATGTTTACAGAAGAAAATGAAAATGGCTAATTTTGATAAGCAATGTAATGGCTCAGCCATGCCAGTTTCAGCAAGGCAACTTCAGAATGATCTTTTGGCTGAACTAAAGAACACAGAACATGCTAGTATTTTTTTTAAAGCAGGAGTATTTGCCTCCTTCACTTTGATTTAGTGGCCTGAGGTTCCCCCAAGTCCCTTTGAACTGTATTGCTCTTGGACCACATTTATTTCTTATGTATTTGCAGTAATTGATGGGCTGCTCCTAAAGAAGAAGGAACACCAGGGAGCCTGTAAGATTAATCTTTGACAAAATGAACAAATCTAGTTGAAGCCCAGAGGAGCAGTGGGATAGTCTAGAGAACCCTGTCACTCTCAACACACTCAAAAGGCTTTTCTGAGCACAATGAAGTGCTCTCCAGTGCTCTGCAGGACAGCAGAGGATATGTTTTAGGGGCCTATATCTTGTTGAGAAATGCCCCAAATTCAGAATTTTGTGTATTTCTCAGGAATACTTGTACTTGTAGTACTTGTAGTACTTGTAGTACTTGTAGTACTTGTAGGTTATCCTTGTAAGAAATTCTGTGTAGCATCTGGTCAGTGCCTGACAAAGACTCTGAACTATCGTGAAAAAGGTTTAAAAGGATGATAATTGTGGGAAATCCATATAATATTAATGTTTTGACATGTTATTTCATTTAGCGCTTACGCTAGGCCTGCAAAGGAAGCAAAGGCGTCCTGGGTTTGCCTATCACTCAAGTCATTCAATAGGTATTTATTAAGGACATACTGTAAGTCAGGCACTGCTGGGGCTACTGCAGTGAATAATACAGAGGACCCTGGCTCACTGAGGGTTTGTTTCTCCGGGGTAGGGGTGGGAGGAAATGAGAAGACAAAATAATTTCAAGGGGATAGGGGTTATTATAGAAACCTTCCTCCTCTTCTCTCTTCTATCTTACTTTCTGGCTCCCTCCTCTCCTCACTGACCCCCACCTCCCCAGACCTGCCGACTGTTGTCTGGTTTCCACCTGGCGGTCTCGAGCCACCCCCGTCCCCCATGGCTCAACGGTCCCCACCGGCCTATTCAAAGCCACCGCCTGTCTCCCCTAGCGGCCCTGAGACCCTTCGAGCCTCACCCCGCGTCTGTCATGGGAAACGAGGCCAGTTACCCCAGCGAGATGTGCTCGCACTTTGACCAAGATGAAATTAAAAGGCTGGGCAAGAGTTTCAAGAAGTTGGACTTGGATAAGTCGGGCTCTCTGAGCGTGCAGGAGTTCATGAACCTGCCCGAGCTGCAGCAGAACCCGCTGGTGAGGCGAGTGATCGACATCTTCGACACGGACGGCAACGGAGAAGTGGACTTCCAGGAGTTCATCCTGGGGACCTCCCAGTTCAGCGTCAAAGGCGACGAGGAGCAGAAGCTGAGATTCGCGTTCAGGATCTATGACATCGATAAAGATGGCTACATCTCCAACGGGGAGCTCTTCCAGGTGCTGAAGATGATGGGGAACAACCTCAAGGACTATCAGCTCCAGCAGCTCGTGGACAAAACCATCATCATCATGGATAAGGATGGCGATGGGAAAATATCCTTCGAGGAATTCTGTAATGTGGTCCGACACCTGGAGATTCATAAGAAGTTGGTAGTAACCATGTAAGCCTTTTGTTCCTAAGAGCACCGCCCAACAACTTTTCCTTTCCTTTCTCTCTTTCAAAATCCACTCAAGATGTCCAGCAACTGTTTCTCTGACTAACCCGGAAATGTTTCGCCTTACAAAGCTACATTTTCTAACATGGCTTTATCACCAATTCACTGTTATTAATTTTCCTCTCAGTGATCCAGAGTAATGCCCTTGCCTAGGGAAAGAACAAGACAAAAGAGCACAACAGGAGTGACTTTTATAAACACCTTCTTCTTTGTTTTGATTCAGATACCAAGGTCAAGAAGAACTTTAAAAGCTCAAATATAAGAAAACATACACCTTTGCCCTTCTTCTCATGATTTTGTAATATGGGAGGAAACTACAATTTGCATCAGCTATTAGGTGAACTGTTTTCATTTACTTCTGGTATTCAAGATAATCTTTGACAGATTGTTAACTTCCTATTATAGCAACAGGCACAGATATAGTTCACTCTGCTGAGTATCTTTTAATCACACTCTGGGCAACAAAAGCTCATCTTACCTTTTAATAGGCAACAACCCCACTTGCCATGATACATGCAAAAATCCCTAAGCATGTTTGAGGGGTAGGTCCAACTGAGATGCTCCTGCCTCATTGTTCCACCACAAACTAGTCTCAGAGTTCATGTAAGAAATGCTAAGCCTGGATTAAGTCCCAGCACAACTAAATCCTCCCTGGCAGGGGATTTTCAGTGTTGGATACCCAGTCCAGTAGTAGGTACAAACAAGGGGTCTCAAGGCAAACAGGGCAGGCACCTCCCCCGGAAGTGTCCACACCTCTCATAATCAGTCCCACCCAAGTTGGAGGAAATGGGGACAGATATGGAGTCAGTCTTCTCATGCGGTAGAGTCAGTAAAGATTCAGGCTGCAGTGGACTGTGCCCAGGATGCTGAAGTGGTAGTGTCCTGGTGCTCAGGGATGCAGAGATTGACAATTGTGTTTCTGCTGGTGGCAGCACTGGGTAATCTTGGTGTTGACAGTTCTGGGGCCTAGCAGAGAAACTAAAAGCCATCTCCTCCCAGGAAACCTTTCCCTAATGTAACATTTGCCCCAGAGTTCCTCACACCCTAACAGACCCACACTAGGGGCGTGCTAGAGCCTGTCCACACTAGGGGTGTGCTGGAGCCTGTTGGTTGTAGATGAGAGTGTGCCTCTCTCCCCAACTCATTTATGTCATGATGGTAGCTTGAGGTCAGCCGTGGTGGGAGGGCATAATAGCAAAGAACAAAAACTCTATTTTTTTTTGAAGAATCAGGTTACTGGTGAGTACACCACTGCCTACGCATTACATGTTACTGGCTCTCCAAGGTCCCTCTTACTACTGTCAGTTCTCAGAACACAAACTGTCCTCCACAGAGCAGGGCCAGCACTGGTCCCAGCATCTGCCACTTCACACCTCCTCTTTCTTAAAGAGGTCACATCTCATGTAATGTACCTAAACCTCCGAAAATGCTAAAACAATGAAATATACTCTTCCTACACTGACCCACCGGCATCATCCAGGTGATTTTTCTCAGGATAGGGATGATCCATTTCTATAAAATTTATTATTGTTATATTATGAAGATTATGAAGGCACTGACAACTAGCCTTGAATTGGGGGGAGGGGGAAGTGGCTGGCAAAAGTTCACAAATTCAATCATTGGCAGCATACCCATCTACCTAGCATCTTGCCACACTTTTTATATCATATATTACTTAGGAACCACAAAGAATAGGAATCCTTATCCCTTTAATTGCTGTTCAGACCTTAAAAAAATGCATTGGCAATGAGCAAATAATCCCAAACCCATAGTCATATGAGTCACAACTTAGTGCACTGTAATTAATATAGTTCAAACACTCACACACACCTGGGTGTGGATTTAGTTACAACAGAATTGTTCTCACAGCCATTTATTAGCTGTGTGAATATGAACAACTTACTTAGCCTCTCTGTGTCTTTCCACCTAATTAAAACAAGGACCGATCCCAAAGTTATTTTGAGGATTCAAAAAGATGAAATGTGTAAAGTGCCCAGAATGCAATATACTCATTCTCCCAAGTCTCTTTCCTTACTCCTCCCTCCCTTCCTATAAGATCAATACGTAAAGGAGACATAGGATCTACTAGCTTCTTTTGGACTCTTATTTTAGCCACATCCACTGTAAAGTTAACTGGATATTTGTATAATCCTATCCCAGAAAGGAAACAACAGACAATGACAGGTTCCTCCCGACCCCACCCCACCCCCACCCAAAGTGCAGAAGAGGCAACACTTTTTGACTTAAGAACTACAAAATGTTTAAAAGAAAGAGACTATTTCATTTTAGCTTAACCTATCTGACTTTGTGAGGAAATTTTACATAAGGAAAGTGAGCATGTCATACTAGTAAGACCTCTTAAAGATAAACATTATTTATAGACCTTGCAAAATATACTATATTATATTCTGAAATTTTGAAGTTATGACCAAGAGTTTGAAATGTATTGGATTACATGTTCAAATTTAACAAAAATAGCTAAATATTTCAGCTTCTGGAGAGGATGGAGTAAGGTTTATTGCTCAGTCCATTGCCATAATAGAGCTACCCAAGGCTTTGTGGCAGTAGCCTTGAACTTACAGCTTGTTTCTGGTTTCAGGGATAGACAGATCTGACCAGAAGTCTGGGGAAATGGATCACATTTACTTCTAAGTTAGAATGTGTTTTCCTTCCTCTCAGTTAATTGCCAGTTGCATCAAATCCTGTTCTGTATAACTCCTTGGGGTGATGGTAATAGTTAACACTCACTGAGCAACTGTCCCATACTTTTTTGGTTTTGATATTTTAGGTACCCAGGGCTTTGTGCATGCTTTGCAACCACTGTCCCACTTGGCTGCACCCCCAACCCCTTTTTTATCTTTTACCTTGAGATTGGGTTTCACTAAATTATGCAATTTGCCTCTAACTTCAAACTTGCTATCCTCTTGCCTCCACCTCCTGAGTCGCTAGGATTATAAGTGTGCATAACTGCGCCTGGCATCCCATAACTTTTAATAGAACTTTTTTGTGTGTGTGGTACTGGGGGGGGTTGAACCAGGGCCTTGCATATACAAGTACTCTACTACTGAGCTGCACCTTAGCCCCCTTTGCATTTTTTATCTTGAGTCAGAGTCTCCCTATGTCATGAAGGCTGCTTCCAGCCTTGAACTCGCCATTCTCCTGCCACTGCCTCCTAAATTGCTGGGATTACAGACTTTGTATCACTGCACTTGGTGATGGAACTTTTTTTGTTATATCATTTGATCACCACAACAACACTGAGGTGGTGCCTTATCTCAGCTTCATAGATAATCCCATGTTGTTGTTGTTAGGTGCCATTGGGTTGGTGTCTGACTCAGCTACCCTACATACAAGGAAAACATTATTATCAATGTTTCTCTGCTATTCATAGGGTTTTCAATGGCAGATTGATTTTTGGGAGTGGGCTGCCAGCTCCGTCTCCCAAGCCTACAGTGCCTGGTGGTTCCCAGGCAGTCTCCCATCCAAGTACTAACCAGGCCCAACCCTGCTTAGCTTCCAAGATCTGACGGGATCAGGCTCCTAATGCCACAGAGACACCAAAATCTCCTCCAAGATCACCCAGCTGGTGAGTGGCAAAGGAAAGATTCATACCAGCCTCTCTGACTCCAACCTTGAGTTTCATTCTACCTCAATACATTCATCTTACTTCTATGGCTTCTATATTTACCTGGCTCAAATTATTTCTGATAGTTTTATTGATATAATCAGATTGAGCCTCAATTTTCACAAAAGAGGAAACTGAGACCCAAATAACTGAACTGCTTGTTGTTGTGTTTAATATAAACTGTTCCCCAAAGCTCATCTTCAAATGTTTGGTCCCCAACATGTAGTGCTGTTTTGGGAGGCTGTGGAACTTTGGGAGGTGGGACCTAGCTGGCAGAAGTAGGTCACTGAGGGCCAGCCAGTTCTAGTCAAGCTCTCTGCTTCCTGGTCGGATACAGCGTGAACAGCTTCTGTCTGCCACATGCTCCTGCCATCTCCTTGGCAGTGCCTTCCTTGCCACTATGGACTGAAATCCTCTGAAACCATAAGCTAAAATAAATCCTTCTGTACTTAAGTTGTTCTGTCCCATACTTTGTCAGAGACACAAAACCTACCGTACTTTTCAAGGAGCAAATAGCCCCCACCACTTTGGTTTTATGCATGCAAAGAAACAGATACATTAGACCAGATAGTTTTAAACCATCTTCTACCTTTAGCTCAACTTGAGAAAAACGTGACAGTATTTAGATTAAACTGATAACAGCAAGCAATGTGCTCTGAGGCTACAGAGATTAGTAACAATATGTTGTTATGAATCTATATTAATGATTGTGTCTGTTCTCTACCATATGTTGCAATCTCCATGCTACTAGACTCTTAGAAACACAGAGAAAAATATGGTCTCAGCCAGTTGGTTTACATGCTAAGTTTTTCATTCTTTAGAAATGTCCTCAACAGAAAATCTTCCATAAATGACAAAAAATATTTTTTTTAATTCCATCCTTCACTTATGCTACTGGTTCTCACTGTTAGGATATAGAGTAGGAAGTTAGTCTGGCTATGGTGTTTCATCTATTTTGTATGATTTGGAAAGGATGCTTTTTATGATATGGTGTCATCAAGGCAGGGGAGTGAAGCCACTAGTCTGAGAGTCAGAAAGTACCCTTGTTTTGTTTTGTTTTGTTTTCTTGGCAGTAATTCTGGGAATCAAACCCAGGATCTTGTACATGCTACACAAGCTTCCTACCACTGAGCTAAAAACCAGCTCTTGATTCTTCTTCTATTGCATTAGCTTCTACTGCATTGGCTATTACCAGTGACTGTGACTTATAAACCATGTACCACATTACCTTTAGATCAATTAGCTAATTCATAATGAAGAACCATAACACTGCGCTGTCACAGCAATGAAGATGTATAGATCAGAGAACATAATCTGACCATTTGTAGGCTAAATCTGACCAACATATGTGCATTATTGCTGCTGGTGGTGGTTTTACATGGTGTTTGTTCTCACAATACTTTCTAAAAATCTGTCAATACTTTTAAAAATCCAAAATTTTTAAAGAAAAATTAAAATTAGCATAAAGGAATGCAGGATAGAAGTGGCCTTTAAAGCTCTCAAATATTGAGACAAAGGTAAATTAGCCTAGTTCCATTCTTTAGCATAAAAGCTCAAGGCAGACTTATTTGTTCACTATTTTTCAAGACAACAGCATTGGGTACAAAACATTTATCCTAGAAAACAGTGTTTTTGAACAATCAAACAATAGAAGCATGTATAATACTCAAATATTGTTGTTATTAGGTGCTGTCAAGTCGTGTCCAACTCATAGCGACCCTCATAGGGTTTTCAATGGCTGTTTCAAGATTGCCTCTGGAGTGGATTGCCAAGTCCTTCTCCCATTTTTGTGGTGCTGGGAATTGAACTCGGTACTTCAGAGACTGCAGAGCAGTGCTCTACCAACTGAGCTAAATCCCAGCCCCAATTCTCAAATATACCCAAGTAAAATTTCAAACTTCTATAGAATAAAATCTAATAAAACAAAGATAACAGGAAAACCTAAAATGGAAAAACATATGTGAAGAAAGGGATCAATGGTTTTTCAATAAAAAGTTTTATTGTATCTGAAATGTATAAATGTTTGTGCAAAAAGTACAAAATATGTGATTCATACAAAAGAAGCTTGGAAAAACAAACATGGACAAATATTCAACCTCACTAATTTAACAAATATGAATTATAATATTTGAAACAGGGCTGAGGATGTAGTCAGTGGAAATGACTTACCTCACATGAGTGAAGCCCTGGGTTCAATCCCCAACACCAGAGGAAAAAAAATGATTATGAAACAAGGTTGGTGAGGATTCCAAGCTTTGCAGTATCTTTTGCAGCATTGAGAATGGTTCCTGCCCTTTTTAAGAGTCATTTTGGGGTTAGGGATGTAGCTCAGGGGTAGAGAAACTGCCTAGCAATCCCAAGGTCATGGATTCAACCCCTTGTTGTTAGGTGCCGTCCAGTCAGTATCCGACTCATAGCGACCCTCATAGGGTTTTCAATGGATAAGTGCTTCGGGATTGCCTTGGGAGTGGATTGCCAGGCCCTTCTCCCATTTTTGCGGTGCTGGGAATTGAACTCGGGACCTCAGAGACTGCAGCGCAGTGCTCTACCCACTGAGCTAAATCCCAGCCCGGATTCAACCCCTACCACTGCAAAATACAACAAAAACAAAAGAGACCAAAAAAAGTGGAGGGATTATTACACACATTACCACTCATCAAAAATTTACCTTTTTTGACCTGATAACCACACCATGGCAATATTTATCTCAAATTAATAATCTGAAATGATATTTTTAAATGGTATACACAAAATTTTGTACTGCACCAATATTTATTATAATAAAATAAATTATAAGAGTAAATTAAATAATTTAAAAGTGGTCAATTATGATAAAACAAGAAGTGAAAGGTTCAATCCACTGAAAATAATATATAGATT
This sequence comes from Pedetes capensis, assembly GCA_007922755.1. NCBI lineage: Eukaryota > Metazoa > Chordata > Mammalia > Rodentia > Pedetidae > Pedetes > Pedetes capensis. The sequence continues at coordinate 150,576 of VMDO01003064.1, forward strand.
GATTTTTTAAATATTAGAAATTAACAATAAAATATTTTATTATTTTAGAAAATAGTTAAATTTTTAAGAAAACATAATGCATAATTATTTGCCACTCAGGAAAAAATAGATACATATTTCCCAGAAGAAAAAAAAAGAGAACCGAAAATAAGTTTTTATAGTAAAAGGATTATGAGTAATTTCAAGTTTTTAACAAACATTTTTCTGAATTGTTTTAATAATAAATTTAAAGTTTTAGAAGACTGTACAATGGATCTAATGTAGCAATTTTAGTACAAGTTCAAGCATAAGAGATGGTTATCCAACCTTGAGAGGTATGGTGCTTGAGGAGCCCCAGAAACAGAGTTGAAGAGCATGCGGAAGAGGACACATCTCAACAAACAAGGGCCTTCCTAGGTTGATGAGCCGCTAAGCAATTTCTATGCTAGAGAAGGCAGAGATAGCCCTGCTCCAAGGTCCTGGGAAATTTTAGGACCCTTTGACAGACTCTGATTGCTGTCAGGACCCTTCTGCGTATCCATATGTGTGAGCATTGCTGATGTCTGCTCATGTAGCATCACCCTGGATTTTATAAATCATCTCCTCTTCTATCCTGTTCTGACATTTGATACTGAGTTTTTCCATCATCTCTTTCCACAAATGTACTCAATTTAGTTCCTGTATGTTCCATCTGGTGAATTCCATGTGTATGTTGTTGTTAGGTGCCGTCAAGTCAGTATCCGACTCATAGCGACCCTCATAGGGTTTTCAATGGCTAACTGTTTCGGGATTGCCTTGGGAGTGGATTGCCAGGTCCTTCTCCCATTTGTGCGGTGCTGGGAATTGAACTCGGGACCTCAGAGACTGCAGCACAGCGCTCTACCAACTGAGCCAAATCCCAGCCCTATCCATGTGTATAGTCACCATTTATGTTGCTGAAGAAATGTTATTTGCAATGAAAAGGTCATTGGTCTGACAAAATTCTATCATGTGATCTCCAGCATCACTTCCATCACCAAGGCCATATCTTCCAACCACTGAGCCTTCTTCTTGGTTTGCAATATTTGTATTCCAGTTGCTGGTAATTATCAGTACATCCTACTTGCATGTTCAATTTATTTCAGATTGCAGCAGCTGCTAAAAATCTTACCTATCTTCATTTGTAACCTTAGTGGTAGGTGCATAAACTTGAATAATAGTCATGTTAACTGGTCTTCCTTGTAGGTGTATGAACATTATTCCACCACTGATAGCATTGTACATCAGCAAAGATCTTGAGATGTCTTTTTTGATGATGAATACAACCTCATTATTCTTT
>VMDO01003065.1:0-151723 GCA_007922755.1 Pedetes capensis
TTACTCTTTATGTAGCAGACTCCTTCTTGCTTCAGGTCTTAGATTCTTCAAAGACCTTGCCTGAGTTTCCCATTCAAAGACTGCATCTTACTCCTCCTGCCTGGATCTTATTCCTTTTAGCAAGATGCATTTTCTCATTATTTTATTTGTTGGTTTACTTGTGTTTTGTGATGCACTCTTGCTATACTGTAAGTACCATGTGGGAAGTGGCCCTGTTTGTCTAATTCACCAAGCTGTCTCTAGCCTCTTGTTCAGTGCCAACCACATACTTTATGCCCAGGAATTATTTATGGCATGACAGAAATGAATGAAGGATAAATGATGGATGGGTGAGTTTGTTTTTCACTTATCCATAGATACTTGTTGAATACTTCCTATAGACAAGACAGAATCTAGGTCCTCAGAAAGCAGGGTTATAATGATGTTATTTAGAATGCTTGTAAGTATTTTAATTTTTCCAGAGATCGTGGACCGATTTTACTTTTTGGACACAGTGAGTTGTGTAATTGTATAATCTTCCCTTTTCCACATTGACTGCTACAAACTTAGAGCCAAATTTGTGGCCCATACGTCTTTCTGGTATGCAATTTAGCCTCGTTCTTGGATCCATTTCATGTCCCTGTCCTCATTTTTCTTTTCCTTTTGTTCCTATTTTTAGTTTATGCCATCTTGTATTTTATGTGTCCTCATAAGCTGCCTGAAATTCCCTCTGAAACAAGACAAAGTATCAATCAATCAATATATAAAAATGTGAAGAAGCGAGCATTATGAGAGGCATAAATAAAGTGCTTCCTATATTCAAGAGGTAGCAGTCCCTAGATGACTTCAGAAACCCACAAGGAGCACGCAAGAGAGGTGAGAGCCTTCACCAGGGGAGACCCAAACACTTGGTAGGCACAGGAAATATGAATTCAATGGAGATTAGTCAGGGAAAATTTAATTCCAGTAACTGGCTATTTTGCCTGTTTTGACTGTACGTTGGGGCTCTACACTTCATGCTGAGTTTTCCCATTATCTTCTTCCTCTAGAAGCACCATATAATTTTCAGAATAATCAGGCGTCACCCACTCTGCTGTCTCTGACAGGCTGCCACCAGCTTTCCTGTAATTCTCTGTCTTACTGAGTGCTCTGCTGGCCAACTCTGGATGGGCAGGGGATTATTGCTCTCTGTTTCTGTGCACTGGTGCATTTGTTTATGGGGCAGTCTGATTCAGAACTGGACAGAGAGAGGACCCTGAAGCCTTTTCTGGATTCAGAGAGCTTTGTGCCCAAAATGCTGGTGATGGTGATAAGATCATCCTTCTCATGGCTTGCAATACCTCATGTATTTACCCCAGACTCATAGGTTCCGAACTCAAATCCAGATAGCCCAGTGTGATTGGAGCCACACTGGGCTGTCTCTGTGTGGTTGGAGCCATACTGGGCTATCTGTGGTCCTTGGACATGCTAGGTTGGCTTCTGCCTTAGGACCTTTGTACCAGCCATTCCTTTCGCCTGAAAATCATTCCCTTCCTTCAAGTCTGACCTTAGTCTCCCTTGACAATCTATTTCAGATTTTAAGAGTCTCCCTCTGGTATTGTCCATCTCACAAAGTGTACTAATTTTCTTTTATCCAGCGCACCTAGCAACTTCTAACACACTATTTATTTAACTCTTGTTTTTGTCTACCTTCACTAAACATAAACTCCCACTGCCACACGATATAAGGACTAGAATCTTTGTTTTACACAGTATTGTATTCCCAAGGCATAGACTAGTGTCTGGAACATAACAGATTCTCAGTTACCTGTGTTGAAAGTACATTGCTCTGGTCCATTAGATCCATACATCACCAGTTAAGTATTAATGAGCAAAGCCTTCTGTGTGAGAATGATTTAAATTCTTTACCATCATTTAGCCTGGTGCCCTGTCCAACTTTATAAAACACTCTATAAAGTCTTAATTACATTGATAAAGCTGAGACAGATTCCTCCAAAGTAAATTGTCTTTTAACAACACTCTCCATTTGAACCTTGCATAATTCTTTGGTAACCTCTCTCCATGAGCCTCCTGGATCCATCTGGAAACCATTCCAACAAACATCCCTCCTATAGAAAAGATCACTATTTCCCTTTTTAATGTGACTCTGGCTCCCCAGAGCCCATAGTCAGTGTCAAGATGTATTCTTATCTCTGTTGCTTCATTAAGAGTATACATATTTGGTTGCCAGTGCTACAGTCCTCCACAGTGCAGTTTGTTGCAACAAAAGAAAGTGTTTGCCAAATGATTTGTCAGCATATGTTATAAAGCCACACAGGCACGCTTTATGTAACTGGAAAATACTGATCCTAATTAGTGACAGATTAAAGACCAAGAAGGAAAGACTGTGTAGCTTAATTCAAAGGCACTTAGAGGGCTGATGTATGAAGTGAGGTGAGGAAAAAGGAGGGAGAGAATAGAAAAGGAGCAGATTGTGGAGGATGGAACAAAGTTCTGGAACCAAGAAAACAGAGATGTAGTGTCCTGGGTACCAGCTATATATCTTCTTGCCTGCCAGCATCCTTTCAGTACCAACCTTTGCAGGCCAACTGGTCCTGTGTGTCAGCTCCTCAGAAGAGAAAGATCCTTGGGCTTTCTGACATGCCATTGGCAGGAGCTGACCTCCCACAGAGTGAAGGTGCTGCCCTTGTGCCTGCTGAGCCCCCACCTGGGCTGGTGAGCCAGGATGCCTGCATGCCCGGGAAGGAGGCTGTGACTCCTGAGATTGGCAGCCCCTTGTGAACTCAGCAGCTTGCAGTTCTGGCTGCCTTTGGATGTGACTCACGTGCACATGGGGAGAGCATGTTAGCTAGCCTGGCCTCCTCCCTCAGTGAATAAATCTTTGACCTCTTGATGTTCTCCAGGCGTCTTCCTAATTAGGAAACTCTGACAGATCTCTAAGGACAAAACCAAACATGGCTTCCTGGTGCAGGTTAAAGCTCCTTTCCTCTTGTTAAATATCTAAGCCAGCAGCACCTGGGGTTGTTACTGGCAGGGGACATCTCGCAGACTCATCCCTAGTGAAAGAATGCAGTCGTGGCATTTTGAGTTGTTTTCATCGGGAAAGGAGAATTTTTCTCTTGTCAAAAGCAAATATTTATCTAGTGAAAGGCTTGCTTCATCTGACATTCTTTGGGAAATGTTAGCAAGTAAATGTAAATGATTGCAACACAGACAAATATACCTTTGCAGGTGGTGAGGGAGCAGACAATCTAAATTAAAGTTGTCTCGTGAAGGATGCATTGTTCTGACACTGAATGACTGGGACTTGCCATGGAAATAGCCACTTACTCACTCTGAAGCTCCTTGGAATGTTTGGAAATTGAGTAAACTCAAAAATTTGTATTTGGGAGTTCCTGGTAGGATTTTAACATTTTATAGTATGGACATCAGAATATGTGAGGATCTGGATGTCTGAATCATAGACTAAATGCAACTCTAAACATGCTGGTCCTGTTGTGTGTGATTTTTCAGTTCAGACTTCTTTGCTTCAACTTATTATTCTTGAACTAACAGTCTTCTCTGGATGAAAACCAGCCTTTTCCTCCCTTTCCCACTCATGTCAACAGGAAGATATTTTACATTAAGAAGAGATTCTTCAGGAAATGAAGAAAGAAAATGGGGAGTTGGGCTGAGAAATTCCAAACGGCTTTTGAATCAAGTGATTTTTGTCTTTCTGTCTGGTTGGCAAGGTGGTCTCGGTTACAGCCCAACTGCACGCTTATTGGAGAAGAAGTCCAAACTGAGAATATGTAAGGCAGCCTGCAGCAACACGTTCACTAGAAAAGCTACTGTGAGCATTAAACATAGTTCATTATCAGCCCAGATGTATATCCTGTGTGTTGGACAGGGCAATTCTAGCAGACGGGGGATGAGAAACAGGCTCTTTTCTGTGGTTAATAGTGTCATGTCTATGTTTGGGTAGCATCTGATTTCAGCCATGTATATTATTTAAAAGGTTCTTTAAAAAAACATGACCTCAGGGGAAAATGGAGTGCTGTTCTCTTCCTGCTGTCTGTGAATTATGTTTTAATCATGTTGCATGTAAAGATGCAGGATTTTCTGATGAAATTTGTCAAAACTAACAAGGCAATTTCCTAACCTATGGCAGCTTCACTTAGGGAACTCATGTAATTACTCGGGACAACCCAGACTTGCTCTCTCCATCCCCTTCAAGACCTACATGAAATGAACCAATGCCACTAGATTAATCCCTTCCATTCCAGTCCTGTGAATGTATGGGAGCTGTATCTTGCAGAGATGAAAATGTCACTGTTCAGGTAGTTATGTTAATTTGCTTAGAAGGGGTTTTAGTACAAACAGAATCATGCTGTAAGGAGTGGGAACCAGAATTGGAAATAAGATAGGCAAGACCTTCTTGGACCTAACTTGGTCCTACTGTTAGCAGGGAGGCAAGGGGTGCAGATCCTGAGAAGGGAGTGTAGGTTTAGAGCTCCATCCAGGAGGTGGCTTGCAGGTGTTTACCAGGGAGCAGCAGTTCCCATGCCCTCAGCAGCAGATACCTCAATTCCTGTGTTTCCCATATAAAAGAATTTATAGGAGACACAGAAATTATAGTATAGATTATAAAATAAGTTTATTAAAAATAAAGAATATAGACATAGATTATAAAGACAGTACCCCTTCAAGACAGGAAGGCAGGCAGTACTAAAAGGCTACTCCTGGGGCTTAACTTCATATATGTTTTTATAGTGAAATTTGGGCCTTAAGGGAAGGGAGGATGTGAGGGTGATCTGGCTGCGACATCTGTCCCCCCACTGATTGCCAGGGTTCATTCGGCTGATCTGGCTGGCTAGGCGGGTGCCCCCTTCCTCCCTCACCACTCCATGTGCGTGCCTCCCGAAGCTGCGTGCTCGGTCGAAGAGGATGACCATCCCCGATAGATGGAGGACCGTTCTTTGATCAAGGGTATACGAGTAGTTGCACTCCCCTGGTAGAACCTCCAAACAAGCTCTCAAGGGAAGGGAGAACTGCCCTGCACCAGTACCTTTGTTTTGTAAAAGGCCTTAATGGATCTTTCCGATATTTCAGGACAAAGAGCCCATAGGTGGAAGTAGCAGAGCAGTCTACCTTTGTTTATATCCTAGCAACTCTCAATCCTAGCTTAGGGTTTGGGGCTCATTACAAGGTGTCCTTCCAATATCCTCTGGGCGGTACATGGCTTCCTTTATCATGGCTGAATGGCAGTAGTCAATTTTAATTCCCTTTTCCTCCACATTCCCTTCTAATGCCTAGGCTAACCTGCCTAATACTACAAATCCAGAATACTAAACTGTAAGGAGGTCCAACCAAGACTGAGGGGTCTGACAGGGTGGGAGGCATTTTACCTGTCTGACTCACTTCACAGAAGGCTCAGGTTCTCACTGTTTCCCACGTACCCCAAATGGATGTTGACTCACCATGGCATGCCAGAACTCTAAAGCAAAGATTAGCAAACAACAGCATTGGACTAAATCCAGCTCACTGGTGCTCTTTTTACAAATAAAGTTTTATTGGAACACAGTCATACAATTTGTTTAGGCATCTGTTGCTGCTTTTGTGTTATGGTGGGTGAGTTGAACAGTTATGACAGATCATATGACTCGCAGAACCGACAGTATCTACTCTCTGGCCCTTTTGAGAAAGACTTGATCTAAAGAAAGAATTTTTTCATTGAAAGGCCATGATTTTCCAAGGTCTTCCATCAATGACCTTCAGGGGAGTGAATCACCAGAAGTTATATGCAGAACATCTTATGTGCATGTATGGATTTTGTGGAGAAAGAGTGCATGGCTTATAATAATTATTCCAAGATGTCTGTGATTCTAAGGTGAAGATCCTTAACTTGAAAGGATATGCAAATTTTACCCCCATTTACACTCTTGACTTCTGCTTTCCCTTGTCTTCTTTTTTTATCCTCAACTCTTTAGGATCCTGCTCAGTAACTGTCTGGAAAAATAAATTCTATCTAAGTATTTTATCTCAAGTCTACCAAGAAAGTGTTTTGTTCCATGGCTATCATTTTATTTTAACCAGGGCCTTTCATGTTAGAAACTAAAGGTCACAGGGGCACCATCAGAAATGTGAGTCAAGGGCAAGACAGGAGAGGAATGCATGTCCAGGAAGCTGTTGGGTTACAAGTGGAGTTTTCTGATTCTGCATAAAGAGTGGGGGCAGTTATCGTTCTGGCCAAATAAAGTATTAAAATCGTAACAATCACGCCTCTTTATCAGTGTATATGGGAGTATGCTAAGCATGTTGTATGAAGTCTCTGACTTCATGCTTACGACATCTCAGCGAGCAGATGTCTATAATATTGTTAGAAGAGTGGTCAGTGCAACATACAGGCAGCATAATTGTTAGTGGTTGCTCTTGTCATCCTTGGCCTCCTTACTCTCACTTGTGTGGGAGGAAACTGAGGCTCAGAATTGTCCCCAGTTTCCAAGCTCCTGAGTAGCAGAGAAGGAACTGGAAGTTGGGGTCTGCTAGTTTCAGAGAAATTAGAAGCCAATTCTGTTTACTTCCAAAGATTTCTTTTTTTTTTTTTTTTAATTCTATTCTTCTGACCAACTCTGTGTACGCCAGGACATGGATCTTCTTTTCAAAGGCACCCAGAAAGAATCCTATAATGTTGGTATAAGAAATGTGTAATATGTCTGTTCCCATACTTTGACCTAATCCCACTTCCTTGAAGGCCTTCTCTTCAGTGACCTGGTCCAGGCCAGTAGTTCTGAAGCCTGACCATCCATCTAAGCCACCTGGGAAATGTCACAGCATGGAGATTCTCAGTGTAGAGGCCAGGATGTGCTGTATCAAAACGTCCAGGGACAGACCCTGCTTAGAAGTAGTTGTTACATGCCATTGGGTCTGGTCTGACTCATTGCGACCCTCATAGGGTTTTCAATAGTTGATTGTTTCAGGATTGCTTCAGGAGTGGACTGCCACATCCTTCTCCCTTTTTCTTTTTTTTTTTTTAATGGAGCTGGGGATGGAACTCAAGGCCTCAGAGAACACAGAGCAGCACTCTACCAACTGAGCTAAACCCCAGACCCTGCTTAGAAGTAGGAATCTGCTTATTTTATAAACCTCTTCAGGCAGCTGTGCTCTGCCAGCCAAGCATGGGAGCTTATTCTGGATGCCCCTATTCTGGATGCCACCAGCCCCTGGACATACAAGGTGGTCAGGATGAGGACAAGGTGTGGAACTGCTTCTGAGAGCTGACTGCTTGAACTCAGGTGACTCACCCCCACCCTTTGGTAACAGGCAGGATGTTCCCTGTATGCACTGGGTCCTCCTGTCCAAACAGAGCCAGCAGCCTGTGGGTGGTCCCAGGCTCACAGGAGGGCTCCCTTCTGGCAGAACCCAGAGAACAGGCTGAGATGCAGTTGGTTCTTAGGAAGGGAATAGAAAGAGTGGGGGTGGTTGGCCCAGAAACAGCAGGATTAGGAAGTCATTCAGAACTCCAGCTGGAGTTGCAGGAGGAAGAATATTCCTCCCCCCGCCCCAGGCCTCATTTTAAGGTCTTTACTATATTGTCCTTTAACTCACAAGAGTCATGAAAACTTAGAGCTGTCCTAAAAACAGAAAAGAAAAAGAAAATCACATTATAACAAATTATGGCCTTTTATTTCATAGTTTATAGGCAGTGTCCCTAGCATTCATATGAATGACTTCCCCCAGAACCCAGGACTATTTACAAATTTTCCGCTGCCATTTGAATCCACCTAGGTGTAAATTACATACTGAGTTTAAGTAAGAGAAGGGATGGCTGCAGGCTTGGAAACAGGACACAGCAGGTGAGCTTGCTGTACTCACTAAGAAATCTACACCAACCCCCCAAAAAAATTAGAGCGAGGTGCTCGGTATGCCTGTATATTTGTGTGTGTGCATATTTGCTAGTCTGCACCGGTGTTTGGTGGGGTTGGAGCAAATAGCCTTGTTTTTCCTTTTAACTAGAAGTTTGGTAAGAATTTGCAACATTTAAAGTTTGGAAAATGTGCAGGGAACAGACGTATTTATGTTAAACTCGATATTTGAGAGTCTTCTCTCCTCTGAAGCAACATGAGTAACTACCAGTGGGAATTGAGCACTTTGAGTCATATATGTAGATTTCTGTCTGGCTTTTCCTGGTGAGCCGATGTCCTGGGAATCTCTGGGGTATGTGGAAACCTCATTTCTAGTGTTTTTCTAAAGTGCTCTTCTCCTGGATTAACTCATGCAGTGGAGAATATCACCAATGAAGTGTAATTTATCCATAATATCTCAGCTAATTGAATTATTAATTAGACCAGCCTCTTTCACATTGTAACTTCTCTGAATTCTTTGCTGTTCAAATCCACCCGTAGAAAGTTTGGATTCAGATGCAATCTCATGTTCTGTTAGTATATGGATTTAAGAAGGGGTGGCAGATGGAGTTAGCCTAATTAAAATGAAAATCTAATTAGTTGCGGAGAAAGAAAGAAATTCAGTGTCGCACTTGTACCACATTAACAGTCATTCCTCCCCCAGCCATCTTTCCCTGGCTGTGTTATTCTTATTTAGAGACCAAGACATGAACTCAGTACGCTTGCTGGCTTCCCTGTCTCCTCAGAGAGGGGTCTCAATCCATGGAGAATACTGAAATGCGCAGGAGGGTTGGCTTCTGAAGTGGTGGCTGTGTTAATTATAACCCTGGGCCTGGAGAGACCTCACTACCCAGATATCTAGCATCCTCTTCATTATTCCTCAGAAATATTTCTTCTTGTAGCAGCAGGCAGATATAGAAGTGGAACCAGGCCAGGTTGAAGGGCAGAGCTGAGGCCTAGCCTCTGACCTGAATCATCAGAATTGTCCTTATAGTGGGGAAATTGTTGTTGTTAGGTGCTTTCGAGTTGTGTCCGACTCATAGCGACCCTCACAGGGTTTTCAATGGCTGACTGTTTGGGGATTTCCACAGGAGTGGATTGCCACGTCCTTCTCCCATTTTTGTGATGCTGGGATTTGAACTCAGGACCTCAGAAACTGCAGAGCAGAGCTCTACCAACTGAGCTAAATCCCATTCTGGGGTAATTGGGGAGCCCTTTAATAGCCCTGGGCCCCCAATATTTTTCAACAGCATTACTAAGATAGAATTCACATACCCATGTGAAGTGTATAGTTCAATGGTTTTTAGCATATTCACAGAGTCATACAATTCCACACCACTAATTCCAGAAACTTTGCTTCTCCCCAAGAAAAAACCCTCCACCCATTAACAGCCTGTCTTCCTTGGCCCTCGTGACCCCCAATCTATTTTCTGTCTTCATGGATTTGCCTATTAAAGTGTAATCATACAACTTATGATCTTTTTAAACCAATTTCTTTCAAAATTGGGCATAGCTTTCAGCATTCATCCATATGGTAACATGTATCAGTACTTCCTTTTTATTAATAAATAATCTTTCACTATATGGATATATCATAATTTGTTCACTCCAATGGTAATGGGCATTTGGGTTGCCCCCACTTTTTAACTGTTGTTAATAATGCTGCTATAAACATTTGTGTATAGGCTTTTACATGGCCATGTGTTTTCTCTTGGAAAGAAGTAGAATTGCTGGGTTATATAACAAATCCATTAATATCTTAAGAAATTGTCAAACTGTTCCAAGCAGATGCTTCTTTTCACATTCCCACCACCATTTCTCCACATACTCACCAATACTTGTTATTTTCTGTTTTTTTTTTTTTAAATATTATAACCACCCTACTGGGTATAAAATGATATCTCATTGTGGCTTTCACTTATGTTTCCCTGATGACTAATGATGTTAAGCATCTTTTCATGTGCCTATTGGCCATTGTATATCTTTCTTTAGAGAAATGTCTCTTCAGATCTTTTGCCCATTGTTGAGTTATCTTTTTATTGTTGAGTTTTAAATGTTCTTTGTGTGTTCTGGATACAATCCCTTATCAGATATGTTTTCCAAATGTTTTATCTCATTCTATGGATTGTCTTTTTACTTCTTTTAGAGAATAAAAGGTTTTAATTATGTTAAAGTCCTTATACAAAATTTGGATTTCAGTAGATAGGCTTTGGTTCTGTGATGTGGGAAGTCCTGGCACTTGAGTTCCCTCTTAGGTACAGACATTAAGAAGTCTACAGTAGGACTTCTCAAATTGTAGAGTCCATGTGTACCTTGGGGATTTTATTGAAGCACAGATTCTGACTCAGTAGTTCCAGAGTGGAGCCTGAGAGCCTGTATTTCTAACAAGTGCTTGGAGGACCACTTTTTTGAGGAGTAGGGTGGTATAGGGGCTGGGATTTAGCTCTGTTGGTAGAGCACTGCTCTGCAGTCCCTGAGGTCCTGAGTTCCATTCCCAGCACCACAAAAATGGGAGAAGGATGTGGCAATCTACTCTCGACGCAATCCTGAAACAATAAGCCACTGAAAACCCTGTGAGGGTTGCTATGAGTCGGATAAGACTCAATGGCACCTAACAACAACAACAGAGTAGTATAGGGCCTAGTGGGTTCACCCAAGTAAGAGGTATTCAAGGTGGCCTCTGAAGCAGGGTGGCAGGTTGGAAGTTAGGAGTGAAGGCTTACATCAAGTGGAAGATGAGAAACCAATACCATGAGACTTGCATTGTCTAGTTCCTTGTAGCTGGGGTCATCTTTTTTTTTTTTTTTTTGCCATCCTGTGTTCTTTGCTAAGTATCGTCTGCATCACAGGTCTCCAAACTCTTCTAATTATAATCTCTCAGTAGAAAATGTTTGAACATAAACTGTCAATCCATGCATATTTACTTATAAATAAATTACCATATACATATATACTATTATTGGCTAAAACAAGCAATACTTGCTTTGCAAGGCAGTGTGGAGCCATAAAAATAATTATGGAAGCCAAAATTTTGCAAAGTATTCTTAATAAGCAGTGGGAGAAATCATAATTTTACTGTGGCCTTTAAATTTTTTTCAAAACATTAAAAATTCTTTTACTGTTGGTTATAGATGCATAGAGAAATAAAAAAATAGTAAAACTAATACTTATTACACAACAACTTAAAATTAGGAACACTGAGAATTAAAATGTTTTATTTCTTGGTAAAAATCTTATGAAGAATCGTTTGAACTGTGCTGGCCTTCCTCCTCGTCATATAACTACAATCCAGAGTTGGCATGTTTTCTATAAGTTGGAAAATTGTCATAGTTGAAAGTTTGGATCCATTTCCAACATGTTATGCTTTGTGGTTTTGATATCATGAAATATCTCAGAGTTTGTTTAATGTGGAATTTTTTGTCTGTTATTTCCTCTGGGACACATTCATCTTTTCTGTCACAACCACTTTCCTGTTTACGTTGACAAGTTTGTTTTTATTAAATTCCTCTGACTGCCTAACTGGACTCTTTTGACCCTCTGGTCAGCTATTTCGTCTGTAATTCCATTTACATTCTATTTGAATTTCACTCTCAGCATTATCATTTTGTGTTTCTTGCCTGCACCTGCAATTTCAGTGGACAATTTGATTGTTTTGGGAAAAGGTCATATGAATGTATCTCTAGGAGGCAAGGAAGCAATACAACTACACACTTTGCTGTCAGGGAGTAAACTAAATAATAAATGAGCAGAGACCACTCACTGATACACTGGAAGGAAGTGATGTGATTGACCACTGAGAGTGGTGCACATTTGTTACTTACATAGTGATTTTTGGAGTGATACACTGAAGTTTGAACTTTATGCAAATTATTCAGTCAATGTACCATGGAAACTGAAATTTGTACATATAGGGACTTCAAAGTGAGGACTGTCTGTACTCCAAAGCATGATATATACCAAACTAAGTTTTATAATGAATAATATTGTGTAAAAATTTATACTTTAAACAGTCATTTGACATTTTTGATATTTAAAATCAAAATAAGGTTACTAACCCTTGGTCTTGTATTTACTTTATAATGTAGTTATCAAGAGCCCATATCCGGAGTAGGGGATATATCAGCTCAGCCATTCTCTTTTTTCCTATGCTTGCATTAATATAGTCATACTCTGTCAATGGTCTTTTTAAGTAGCATTCTATTTAAATCATTCATAAAAGTTAAGTGACACTGTTGTTGTTATTGTTGTTGTTGTTACGTGCCATTGGCTCAGGTCCAACTCATAGTGACCCTCATAGTGTTTTCAATGGCTGTTTGGGGATTGCTTCAGGAGTGAATTTGCACATCCTTCTGTCATGCCCGCAGTGCTGGGGATTGAACCCAGAGCCTCAGAGAGTGTAGAGCGACATTCTACCAACTGATCTGAACCCCAACCCTAGTGACACTAGGTATCCCCAAATCCGTAGATCAAACTTACCCTAGCAAACTCAGTAATACAAAGCACTAAAACCTAGCCTTTGATGTCCTCATTGCCACCTGTCCCATATTGTGGCTCTCCTACCCTTCTCTTGGGGTCCTGTCAGTGCCACATAAGAGGCATACCACATAACCAGCTGACAATCAAGTGAGGACCCCAGTGTCAAGCCACATATTAAATATCTGTGAAGTTGAATTACTCAAATTTTAGGTAAAAATTAAAGATAAATTGCAATAAAATCCACTTTGGTGACCACTGGCCTAAACATCAGGTTGTACTAGAGTTGTGTCCAGACTAGTGGAAGGAAAGAGACTGTGCCTCCCAATGCCAGCATGGCGAGCAGGATGGGAAGGTCCTTGAGGGCATTGCTCCCAGTTATTCTATAATGGACTCACCAGGGGAACTTTTCAAAAGGACTGATGCTAGTGGTTGACTCTAGACCCTTTAAATAGAAATCTTTGGATGTGTGACCAACAACAATGCAAATGTACTTTCTAAAGCCCAATGTTGTTATTAGGTGCCATCAAGTTTAGTCCAACTCATAGTGACCCTATGTACAACAGAATGAAACATGACCCAACACTTTCATGCACATGATCTTTTTATGTTTGCATCCAATGTTGTAGTCACTGTATTTCTTTTCAATATGAGTTGTGCCACATCAGCAGAAAGAGGTCCCAGGGCTTTACTCCATTCCCATCATTAGGGTTGACTCTACTCTGAAGAGGCAAGTCTTCCCCAGTTGTTTCTTGAATGTCTTCCAGCCTGGGGGGCTCATTTTCCAGCATTGTATCTGCTAGTGCATCTTTGCTATTCATAGGGTTTTCAATGTCTAATTGTTTTAGGAGTGGGCTGCTGAGTTCTTCTCTCTAGTCTGTCTTAGTCTAGAAGCTCAGCTGAAACCTGTTCACCATGGGTGTCCCTGCTGATATCTAAAATACCTGTGGCATAGCTTTTAGCATCACAGCAACACACAAGCCCCCACAGCATGACTAGCTGACGGACATGTGGTTTTGTTGTTGTTATTGTTGTTTTTTGCCCATACTTGGCTCTAATGTACAAATAAGGTTGGGAACTGCGGCCTCAAATGGAAGAAGGCAGATCTCTAGAAGTCTCCCGTTTACTACTGATCCTGAGGGACTCTAGTTTATAAATATTACGTATGTATGTTTTTGATTTTTTTTTTAAGTACAAGTATTGACAAGCACCCTTTGTCCTGCCTTCTTACTAACATATACCTGCCAAGGAAGGTGATTCTTACAGTCTTTTAAACACTAGTAAAAGAAAGGTAATTAAACTTTCTGGTAATCTCTGGTGGCTCCACCCTCCAGGGATGATTCTATGATCTATGCTCTGTGCATTCTGCAGTGGGCCTAGGCCTCCTTCTGATGTCTAGCCTTACCCTTTCATGTGGAGCTTAGTCTAGAGATACAAACCAAAATTGGTCAGACCTGGTAGATAGTAGCTGACATGGTTATCATATTCCCCAAGATAGGGTGGCCCGTGAGGCTGTTCTGAAGCAAAATGAGGCATAGTTAGCCCCCAAATGAGGGAGCATAAAGATAACCAGTAAAGTTGTGGTTGCTTTCCATACATAAAAATTCAAAGAGATTGCTTGAGTTGTCTAAGCCCTCACAACAAATATACAATAGTGCTAAGCTCTTGTTCCCCATTCCCTGACTCTTAGACTGGTGTAATGCACAGTATGGCCTGACACCCACTTGTATCTGAACAAACAGGGAGTTTATCAAGACTGATTTCTAGGCTCTGTGCTAAGCAGGTTGCATCGTACAAGGTGATAAGAAAACAGGGTATCTAAATGAATTTTTAGCAAACTTCTCTGTGTGTCTGCTCATTGAGGCAAGCTAAAATTGGTGAATCATGGTCACAGCTTATGCTGTTAGTATTTGATAATCTTCCACCCTTGAGTAACCTTCCCCAACCAAGTTCTAAAGTTTAAAGAATAAATGGGCAGCATCTCTAGTGTTCTTATAGGATTAAGATTTATATTTTGAATACTGGGCCAAAAGAATTATTGTGTGTCTTTGGAAAGAGGAATACTTTTGTAAGAAATATCTGTAGAAAGGAGTACAGTTTTCATAATATTTACAAAGTAAGTTGAGAAGTTACTTATACTATAATGGGCATGTGGTTCCATAGCCCTGACCATCAGCCAAGCAAGCTTTGCATAATTTATAGGGAGATTGGGCAGCTTTGAGGTCAGACAAACCCAAGTTACACTTTGCTTCTGATACTTATTATTTGTGCAAAATTGAACAAGTTATTTAAGCACTATAAGTCTTGATTTCCTCATCCAAAAGCAAGGCTAGTTAGACCTGCCTTAAAGGACTATTGTGAAATTTAAGTTAGAAAATAATGCAAAGATCTCAGTGAAAGCGATGATGTTTCTTTTTTCCTCTTTCTTTCCTTTTTCCTTTTTTTCTTTCTTTCTTTTTTTTTTTTTTTTTTTTTTTTTTTTTTTTTTTTTTTTTTTTTTTTTTTTTTTTTTTTTTTTTTTTTTTTTTTTTTTTTTGTATTTATGGGTTGAACCCGGGCCCTTGCACATACTTTGGAAGTGGCCTACCACTGGGCTGCACTGCCAGGCCATTTTTAATTTTTATTTTGAAACAGGGTCTCACTAAGTTACATGTGCTACCTCTGGCCTCGAAATCATGATCCTCCTGCCTCTGCCTCTTGAGTTGCTGGAGTACAGGTGTGTGCCACCATGCCAGCTAAAAGCTGGCTATTTCTGTTCTAAAACTGAAATACTATTTTTCTATTTCTTGTACAATTTTTTTTTTTTCGCAGTACTTGGGGCAGTGAACCTAGAGCCTTGCACATGCAGTCAGTGCTGTTCTCCTGAATTGTATCCCCAGGCTTTTTTTAAAAAAACTTTTCTTTCTTTATTTTGGGGTAGGGTCTCACTAAGTTGTGCAGGCTGCCTCTGGCCTTGAACTTACAATCTTCCTGAGTCAGTCTCCCAAGTTGCTGGATTATAGGTATCTTCCAGGGCATCAGGGGCTGGGATTTAGCTCAGTTGGTAGAGCACTGCGCTGCAGTCTCTGAGGTCCAGAGTTCAATTCCCAGTACCGCAAAAATGGAAGAAGGACCTGGCAATCCACTCCCAAGGCAATCCTGAAACAGCCCGCCATTGAAAACCCTATGAGGGTCACTATGAATTGGATACCGACTCTACAGCACCTAACAACAACAACAACCAGGGCATCAGGCTGAGATCATTATTTTTATTTAATTTAATATAATTTTAATTTTATTTTAACTTTTTGCAGTACTTGGTAATTGAACCCAGGACCTTGCACATACTTTGTAAGTGCTCTACCACTGGGCTGCACCCCCAGCCCTTTCTTGATAGTTTGATTGATTGACTGCAAGTACTAAGGTTTGAACCCAGGGCCCCAAGCATGCTTTGCAAATTCTCTATCACTAAACTGCATCCCCAGCCCACTTTTTACTTTTTTTTTAATTTTGAGGCAGGGTCTCAGGAAGTTATATAGTCTGCCTCTGGCCTCAAACCTGCGATCCTCCTGCCTCTGCCCCCTGAGTCCCTGGTTGCAGGCTTGAGCCACTATGCCCAGTTCTGTTATTTTTTTTTCTTGAGACAGGGTCTCACTAAGTTATACAGGAAGTCTCTGGCCTTAAACTCATTATCCTCCTGCCCCCGCCTCCTGAGTTGCCAGGATTATAGGCATACACCACCACACCCAGTGTCAGATCATATTTTAAGCTTTTTAAACTTACTGTCTGAGTTGACAAAAGACAACCCTACATTGGGCGCGGTGGCACATGCCTGTATTGCGCACATATTGGGCAAGTGCTCTGTTACTGAGCAGCATCCCTAGCTGGAGAGGATGTCTTCTTATTACAAAAATAGTGCACAACTCCAGTGAGGAGTGATACTAACTTCAACCTTTGCTTTTGTCACTTTCCAGTTTCCAGTGTGGTCCTGTGGTTCACCCTCTCTACAGGTTAAGGAGGGTAGACACAGGGCAGCTGTGATTTGTATCATTGTCTTCATCCCACAGATAGGAAATTGGGATGCCAAGTGTTAATACTTGACTATTGCAACTAATACTCAAGCCATGAACTCTTCCCATGCTGCCTTTTCCACACAGGAAACAGAGAATGTAAAGTCATGTCACCGATGGCCAGGTATATATCTTGAAGTTTTGATGGGTGGCTTTTCTACACTCAGTACCTTTGCTTCCTGTTTCTAAGACCCAGGTTTGACCTGTGGTGGTTTCTGAAATAGACCATGATATAGTAGAAGGCTTTGGAATTTACTTACTGACATTCTGTTTGTGAATTCCCTCTGCCTTGGCATTTTCATTCTATTACATGTCAAGTTTGTAAAAGCACATACCACTGGCTTCAGCTCATCTCCTTAGTGGTGACTTGAAAATAATTAAAGTATATGTAAAGTCAGCGTATCAGTCTTCCAAGTATTTTAGAGAAGAAAAATAAGGACATTCTTGTTGAAATTGAATTAACTGCTGGAATCAAGAATGCAGTAACTATTTTAAGAAATTCACAGAGTTTTTTTAGACCTGTCTTTTCAAATGTAAAATAGGCCTGAGGCTGCTTACCTACCTCAGACTGGAATCCTGGGTCTTTAATTAGTGAATACGTGTAAGTGCCAGACATGGTCAGGATCAGCGTTATCATCACTGTTGTTTTCACTATCATCATCATCATTTTCATCATCCTCCCCATCATTTTCACTATCATCACATACAGCTCTTTTATGTAATGACTGTAATTCAAGGACACAGAAACATTTTTCTTTAATAAGCTCCAAAACTTTTTCTTCTCCTCCTCCCAACTACCTTTCCATTTTTGTTGCTCTGGGATTTGGCAACCCAGTTTAATTTATGATAAGACACTCTGGAAAATTGAAATGAGATAACACGAGTTGATTGGGGGAAAAAAATAACTTCATCTTAACTCTTAAAGCAGAAGACATCAGGCCCCCTAATTCCTTCCTTTCGTCCTTGAAAATAGAACATCAGCCACAGAGTGCACCTGTGCAGAGTTCTAAAATGAATCTGTGGCAGCCGTTGCCAGAGTAGCAATTAGACAATTAAAGCTAAATTTCACCCACAGAGGCAGACTGCAAAATACTGGCGGTTTGACCTTCCATACTTGGGAATGAGGTAAATAATCCCTGGGAGGCGGGTGATGTCATGGAATTGGTCTTGGCAGGAAGTCAGTGGGGCCATTCTGACCTCCATGGCTTGGGGGAATTTGGATGCACCTCATAACTGAACTCTGCTTTTGTCTGCTTCTTTCTTCCAGAGAGACCAATTACACTTGCCCCTTTCTCCTTGTAGAGTGGCAAATGACTAAGGTAATCACCCCACCTACCACCCTGGGGAGGTCCTTTTGATTTAATTATCTTTTATTTCCTGTCTCCTCTACTCTCTCACCCCAAATGTAACAGCCATGAAGAGAGACACTCTCATCTGTCTTATACTTGGACCCTGGCACATAGCACATCCTCAATAAATGTGTATAAATATATATATAATGTTTTGGATAAAGCACACATTACAAATTGACAGCTCAGAGGTTAAGTTTGGCTTATTAACTTTTTCTTCACTTGAGTTGGAAAACTTTTTAGAAATATTAGTAGAAAGATATTGAAATATTGGGCAACATTTAACTGTAGTGAACCCTCATGGAAAAGACTGTACTTCTGGCTACTATTGTAATTTTGTTAGAAAATCTATAAACTGGACGAGCATTATGAGAGAAAGATTAGCAAATTCTAGATTAGGAAGAATGCAAAGTCTTGCTCTTTTTCAGTCTTCCGACCTAACGAAACAATTGGCCCCTGCAAGTTTTATTTTACGAAGCCTTTCAAGTGGACCTGATGCATTCTGAAGTTTGACTACCTCTCACTGCTCTTAGGGTTTGCAGAGGCCCAGTGACTTTAAAAGCAGAATGGTTGGGGTTCTATTCTGGATTTGCCTCTTCCTTGCTGTATAGAGTTAAATAATCTATTGAATGAGTGACTCCATTTGCTCATTTATAACATGGAAATAATAGGACCTTCCTTCTATGAGGAGTGAGTGAGTATAAAACCCTTAGACCTTTAGAGTAAATAGCTTAACAAATGCAGTGTACTGGCAACATGGGTGGAGTCCGCTGAACAGGCAGCTGCCTCTTTCAGATAGAACCTTGGCTGGATCAACACTTTGTGAGGAGACCAGTTAACATGCTTCCCTCCTTCCTACGACCTATCTGGCCCTCATGGGCATTCAAGTGGTCATCTCTGACATGAAGCAGCATAGCAAGTGTCAGCAGTACTAACCAAGCTGTCCCACTGAAGCATGGTAGCAAGTATTATGTGCCTGCTGTGTGCTAAGTACTAAGCTAGGATCTTCACACACTTTATCCTCTTCTGTTCCCCAACATTCCTGCATTAGTTTTTGTTGCTGTTACAAAATACCTGAGAAAATTAACTACAAGGAGGAAAGATTTATTTCGGCTCATGATTTGAGAGATTCAAGTCCATACTTGACTGGTTCTGTTGCTTTTAGGTGGAAACATCATGGTGGAAGGGCATGGTGGAACAGATGAGGTCACCATGTGATGTCCAGGAAGCAGAGAGAGAAAGGAAAGGTGTAGGGACAATATATATTCTTCAAAGACACACCCCCAGTGACCTACTTCCTACAACTCAGCCTCATCTCCTAGTTTATACTCCCTCCCAATAATGCCATCAAATTGTGATTATATCAATGGATGGATCCATTAGTTAGATGAGAGCCCCTTATAATCCCATCTCTTCCTCAATACCCACCTCTGAACATTGCATTGGAGGCTAAGGCTTCTACACATGAGTTTGGGGGGACATTTCATATCTAAACCATAGCAACCCCCCAGAGGTTAATAATATTATGTTCACTTTGCAGATGAAAACTAGTGATTCAGACAGGTTAAGTAATTTACCTTGCTCCACACATCTGGTATGTGGCAGAGCAGGAAATAAACTCAGATATTGAGCTTCAGTGTTTCCTATTATCTGTGTTCCACCATATGGGACACTCACCATAGCAATTTGCAAATAATTTTCCATGGGATTGAGATGATTTTAGGTGCAAAGGAAGATGCTTTTAGTTGGTATAAAATTTCACATCAAATTAAATTAAGTACATAGCAAAGAAGGTAACACATTCTCAGTTCTCTCACAGAACTGAGGGGGAACATCCAAGTTGGTGCTAACATGTCTTTCAAAAGATTTCAGTGTCAGAGCCAGGAGCCGTGGCTCACACCTATAATCCCAGTGACTCCAGAGAGAGAGACAGGAGGATTGCAAGTTCGAGACTAGAGGCGGCCTTCATAATTTAGCAAGACCTTGACTCAAAATATAAGAAAATGGGCTGGGAGTGCAGCTCAGTGAGTGGTAGGTCACTTGCAAAGTATGGACAAAGGCCCTAGGTTCAACCCCCAAATACCATCACACACACAAAAAAAATTCAGTGTGATGATATTTAAGATGCTGTGGTTTAGTTACATTAATTGAAGATGTATTTTGAAGGCTGGCATACAAACCAGGAAAGGAAATTCTATACTTGTATTGGCACTTAAAAATAGGAGCCTTTAGAAGTATGTTTTTCCTTATATTGAAACGTAATTGAGTTAAAATCCAAATCTTTTTTATTTAGCCATTGCTGACAGAACTTTTACTGCAATGGTTTGTCATGTGTTACCACCACAGGACCTGGCACAAAGTATGTGCTCAGTAAATGTTTGCTAAACTCAAGAGGTCTGTATCCTCTGGGTCTTCAAATGGTCTATCATAGTCTGATTTTAATGATGCAAAGCTTCCAGGTCTTTAACACTGCTCTGCTACTTGCAGTCTTCTCCTTTTTATTAAACCATTATGAGTTAACCCTGATTTCCTAACCTCAGATTGACAAGCATGTCTAGAAAAACTGAATTGTTGTTATTATTGTTAGGTGCCATCAAGTCATGTCCGATTCATGGTGACCCACATAGGGTTTTTCATGGCTGTTTTGGGATTGCTTCAGGAGTGGATTGCCATGTCCTCCTCCCAGAAAAATTGAATAACATGTTAAGTTTGCTTATTTTATATTTATGGCAGGTAGAAGTGGTTTTCATGTATTAGTTACATAAAACTTGCTTTTCAGGTGGGTCTATTTTAATAAAACAAAGAGCCAGTTAAACCTATGCTAAGTATGTGATATTAAAGGTGATATGTTGATCTGACTACAGAGGAGTTAAAAACGTTCCCTCTGCTCTCCAAAGGTTTGACAATTTGAGTCTCTGCAGTAAATTGACAGTAGACAGATTAATAGGAGAAGAGCATGCAAATCTATTACATGCATATGCATGAGAGCTTCACAAAATACAAGACTTTCAAAGTAGGGCCAGATAATTTAAGTTTATACAGTATGTTGAGCTACAGAAAGAAATAGATGCTTCTGGGTGGAGGGGGCAGGTTATAGGAGGGTGAGGGAAGGCAATGTATGTTGAATATGGATTTTTTTGCTGTGAAGATAAATGTTCCATAGCACAGTAGGATAACCATGCTTGGCAACAATTAATTGTGTATTTCATAATAGACAGGTTTTGAATGTTCTTGACACCAAGAATTCACAAATGTTTGAGGTGATGGATATACCATTACATATTGTATACATGTATTGAAATGGCCCACTATACCCCATAAATATGTACAATTATTATGTGACAATTAAAAATATATATAAAATCTCCCAGGTAACATCCCTCAGAAGAGTAGGTGAGAGACCATGGCAGAATCTCTGTGGGCAAGGTGCTACCCTTCATCTCTCTTCCTGTGACAGCAGTCACTCTCTCCAGGCTGATGAGCTACCAAGGGAAGGGATTCTTGTGGATCATATTCCTCCTGGAGAATCCAGTCTTTAAGCAGATCATAGAAATCTCCAAATGCTTTCTGATTAAAGCAATTCAGCACACCAAAACACCATGCATTGAGGTATCATTTTCTGAGCCCCAATAAAGCATAGATGATGGAGGTGAGATATAAATGACAGGTGTTGGGAACAACTGCTCTGGGTGTCATAAGGAGAAAGGACACTGACGCCTGACATCAGGCCCAGTCTCTGTGGCCTCTGCTTAAACTCCTGAAGAAAGCAGTGATGGGCAGCTTGCCATCCATGAGATCCTAATGGTCCACTTGACAGCAGAGGCCTGGTAGAAGGTCATGACCTGACAGAAGAAGGGTAGAGAGAGTGTGAGTCTGTTAACTCACAATAGCCCACCAATTTTGAGGGCATTGGAGCTCAGATCCTATTCTCCAGGAGCAGAGACTGTGGCCCTATGACTCCATGACTCAGTCCAGACAAGCACCACCCACAAGTAGATGCTTACATTATAGATGGATCCTGACAGGGAAGCAGTGTTGGGAGGAGGAGGCGGTGTGAAGTCAGGGGTGTGCTCTCGCTTCTTATAAGTTTAAATCTTCTGCCTCAACTGTCCAGAAAGAAAAGAGTATCCTCAGGAATTTCTAGTAAATGGACCTGTTGGTTGGGGGGCTTTTTGCTTGGAGTCTTTGGGATGGATCAAAGAAGACCAATATAGAATGCTTAGATCTCTCACTTACCAGTATTTTGACTTTGGCCAAGTCAGTTAACCTCTCATTGACTCTAAAATGGGGTTGGCATATTAGATGTGGATTAAATGATAGACACAGTATTTTTCACAGAACTTGTGCAATGAGGATGATTGGTATTGAAGACGGAGGTTATGTTGGGTGAAGGAATACGAATATTGTATTCCTCTCACCTAAAACTCTGAAAGCCAACAGTTGGCCCTGGGGTCACCAGTTGATTGTGTATTAGAGTTCTTAGAGAAACAGACCAATAGGATATACCATAGTTATAAATAGAAAGAGATGTATTTTAAGGAATTGTCTGATACAGTTGTGGAGGCTGGCAAGTCCAAAATCTGAAGTTAGCAGCAACCTAGAGACCCAGGGAAGAGCTTTGGATCACGTCCAGAGGTGATCTCCTGATATAGTTCTCTCTCTCTTCCTTTTGGGAGGCCAGTCTTTTTCTATTAAGGTTTTCAGTTGATAGGATGAGGCCCACCCACATTGTGGAAGGTAATCTTTACTCAAAGCTAGTGATTTAGACATTGATCTCATCTAAAAAATACTTTGACCAAATTATGTACAATGATGTTTGATTGGATATATCTGGGTACTGTGGCCTAGTGAAGTTGACACACAAAATTTAATCATCATAGATTGTACTGATGTCACTGAGGGATTACACTGATGGAACTCTATTGATTGCCTTCCATGTTAAGGAGAATTATTTATGTTACAAGAGGCATAATGCTAATACAAACTGCTTTAAGGAAAAATAGGGGAACAGGCTTAAGAGGAAAAACTAACTCAATAGGTCAAACTTTCAGGGCTTCTCCCTTCTACACCCAGAGCCCCATATGATGTCATGGGGACCTCCCCTTGTTTAGTCTGCATTCTTAAGCATGTACTCTCCTTGTAGCAACTAGATTGCTCACAGCTGCTCTTGGCTTTAAATCTGCACAGATCCTTTTTCTTCTTTGACCTTCTGGTAGAAACCCTAGGCCTGAATCTCATTGGCCTATTTGGGTCATGTGCCTATCCTTGGCCAAATCACTGTGTCCCAGGGAGTGAATGCGCTAATTGATTTAGACCAGGATCCTGGGACCTCTTCTGGAGCAGAGCTGAGCCCCACCCAAACCAAGTGGCCTGAAGCCCAGAGAAAGCATTTCCCCTGGGAATGTCAGAGAGCCATTTCCAGGAATAGAACAGGATGCTGGACAGGCTGAACCATCACGTGACTACTCCAGCCTCATGTACAGACTTCTCTTCTCCTTCCTACTTGTCCCATCTTCTCCTTGTCTTTTCCCTTCATTTTGTTCTCCTTAGCACTTTCTATCCCTTTAAAAACCTGGTGCCTTCTTTCTTCATTTTGAAATTCCCAGTTCATCTAAGAAAGCAGATGCTTCCAAAGCCAGCTGCCTCCCAGAGCAGTTTCCAGCCTGATCTTGTACTTGTGATCATTGCCCAGGCACAACTTGGTACTGACTGATCAGTCAGTGCCTTATGCTTATGTTCCCTGTGTGGGAGGAAGGAACTTGGAGTGACTTAGTGCTAACCAGTGCTGGGGGAGGCAAGTTATGCTTGTATCTTTTCTTTGTCTTCTAAGCCAGAGGTCTACAGTAGGGAGTTTAGAAGAAAAAAGAGAGACTTATCTCTGAGTTGTAGCAGATAGGAAGAATTCTGCTGAAAGATCAAAGATTTGAGGAAATGCTGCCTATGAACACCATTTTTGATTGTGTGTGTGTGTGTGTGTGTTTGCATACATACATACATACATACATACATATACATACATATATATAGCATCTTTATTGAGATATAATTCACACATAAAATTCACTAATTTGAACTGTAAGTTCTATGATTTAAATATATTTTCAAGGTTGTGAAACCTCAGAAACCTAATTTTCTTTAATCAAATAATTAATTAATATTGGTGCTGGGGATCAAACCCAGAGCCTTATACATACTACACAAGTGCTCTACCACTGAGCTACATCCCCAGCCCAGAATCTAAATTTAGATCATTCTCATCACCCCAAAAAGAAACTGCATATGTATTAGCAGTCATTCTGCATTTGGCACTTTTTTAAGCCCAGGGTAACCAACCACTAATTTATTTTTTTTCTCCATGGATTTGTGTATCTGGACATGCATGTAAGTGGGATCTACAACCTGTCCATTCAAAGTTCATATATGACATGTGGTTGTCATGTTCTAATCTCCTATAAATAAGAAACATTTCCCTTTTTTTTTTTTTGTCATTTATGACATTGACATCTTTTGAAGAGTTCAGGCTATTTATTATGTATAATGGCCCATATTCTAGATCATTTTACTGTCCTCTTATGATTAGAGTCAAAAATCCTTTTAGGGCAGGAATATTGCATAGATGATGCTGTGTATTTCCCTGACATCATACCTGGGGGTACATAATGTCAGCTTGTGATTGGTGAAGCTTAGTTTGATCACTTGAACAAGGGGATATGGACCATGTCTCTTTATTGTGGAGGTCACTTTTCCTCATTATAGCTAACGAGTAACCTGTGATAATAAATACCATGTTCTCCAATAATCTCCCAATTGCTGTAGCATCTACTGATAATCCTTTTTTAAGTCAATTATTACACTGGGAGTTGCAAAGTGGTGATTTTCCAATAATATTCATTCCATATTACTTAGCTACTATTCTGCTATCAAGAAGAGCTTTATCTTTTATTTTCTTGGATTTCTTTGTACTTCTCCCCCTTTTTTTCCATTTCTTCTCTTTTTGTTTTGACTATCACTATGGACTTAAGAATTATTTTAATTACTGTTATTTCCTAATTAAAAAAAATTGCATTATCCATTCAACAGACATTTTTGCATAACCCCTATGTACTGGGCATTTTAATTTAAAAGTTAAAATACCTTTCAAGCATATGTTATTTTGTGATTCTGTCACCAGGAAACCACATCATTCTACCTGTATTTTCATATTGTATCTCTTCCTGTAAACTGTGTATTTAATTCCATTTACTTGAGAATTTTATCTTAACTTTTTATTAAAATCTTTTCAAAGAGTTGCATTTGTTTTTATCAAAGGAGATAAAAACCAAATAAAGAACTTTAGAATAATCTATAGCACTTAGTGTTGGAGGCCTAGGGAAGGGTAACTGTGAAGACTTTGTGAAATTTCCAGAGCTGTCCAAACTGGTGACACCTTACCTAGTTGCAATCAAGTCCCTCTGACATAGTAAATGGTGTCTAAGGGCACAGGCAATGTATTAGACATACTTTTAACTTGAATTAAATAAGTATGTGATCACCAGCCTGCTTCCTAAAATAAAAATAAGATAAAAAGACTATAAGTGAGTGTTCTACCCATTCCATTTGTGAGATTTGTCCCCAGGTTATGAGCGAGACAGGCGTGGGCATTGGTGCTCTTGGAACCTGCTTCCATCCTGCAATGTGGGCTTCTCACAGGCACGATAGTTTCATGTGTTTCTGGTTCTGTCTCCTTGTTAAAAATAATAGGAAATTGTACTTCCCATATGCACTCTTATGCACTATACCTTTTATTCTTTGTAATACCCTTAGATAAATACATTCCTGTATGGGAACATCAGTTTTATTGTTCCTAATAGGTGATACAAGAAATCTCAAGCTGAGTGCCAGGGTACAGGACTGTAATCCCAACATCTCATGAGGCTAAGGCAGGAAGATGGCCAGAGGCAGGCTGTGCAACTATTTGAGTCTGTGTCAAATAAAAAATAAAAAAGGGACTGGGGGCACAGTTCATTGGTGGAGTGTTTGCCTAACATGTGGGAAGCCTTGTGAATACACTAGTTAAGGGGGGCAAAAAGCAAGCTTGTATGTTAATTTTGTCTCTGTTAATTATTTTTGATATCCTGACTATAGAACCTCATCCCTGACTAAGGTGTCCCTATTATCCTGCTCTTGTAGTTTCCTATCTATTTGGTTTGGACATGTGTCTCTTTGCTTTTCACACCATTTCCTTTCTTCTCTTCAGGTAAAACCTATCAGCCTTGTTTGACCCCATCAGAGTCTTGGCTATTTGTCTTCCCCCTCCCCTTCATGTCTCCCCAGTACCCTGAAGAAGGAAGAGGAGTTTCTGGCCTAAATGCCAGTTTTCTGCTGCCTTTAAAGTAGCTCCCAAACCTGGTAAATGCATTCATACCCATTCTGTTGCTTTTCTGCTTGATGTGCTATCCTTGTGGAGGCTAGATTCAGAGCTATATCATTTTGAATTCTATGACTATAAGCAACTGAAACTAATTCTGCTAACATCAGTAAAAAAGAAGACTGTAGAGCAACAGTCCCAACCTTTTGGCACCAGGGACTAGTTCCACGGAAGACAATGTGCTCATGGGTCAGGGATGGGGGATGGGGAGAGTGATTTCCAGATATGAGCTGATGGGGATCAGCTATAAACACAGATGAAGCTTTGCTAGCTTACCACTCACCTCCTACTATGTGGTCCTTTTCCTAACAGGTCACAGACAGGTATGGGTCTGTGGCCCTGTATTTGGGGACCCCTGCTACAGAGTGCTCCAAAGATTGCAAGGTAAAGCAGATAAAGCAGACTTGAAAAGAACTGCGCCTGAGGATTGAAGAAATAGAAAGGGATACCTGTTGGTCTACCTTCTTCAATCTTGAGCTTCAGCTTAAAATTCTCCTTAAGAAAGAACTAAATGTGTTAGATGGGATCATGTGTGTAGTTAGGGGGAAGGATGGAATTTGACATTTCCACAAAAACTGGGGAAACAGCATGTTTGTTTGTTTATTATTTTGAGTCAGGGTTTCACTAAGTTGCACAGGCTGCCTCTGTCCTTGAACTCACAATCCTCCTGCCTCAGTCTACTGTAGAAGGCTACAAGTGAGAGGTTGTACCCATTGTTTGTGCGATTTGGCACCATTTGTGCCATGGCACCTGATATAAAGAGCATGTTTCTAGGAGAAACTTGATCCACTCTCCCTGGAAAAGGCAAAGGAAGTTGTTGTTGTTGTTGTTTAGGTGTCTTTGAGTCCAACTCATAATGATGCTATGTTTAGTAGAACAAAACACTACCTGGCACTGTGCCATATACATTTTTTTCTTTTTGATGTTTGAGTCCATTGTTGCTGTCACTGTGTTTCTTCTCATTTCGAGTCATGCCACAATAGCAAATGGAGGTTCCTGGGGCTTTACGCCATTCCTTTCATTAAGGTCAGCTCTACTTTGAAGAGGCAGATCTTCCCCAGTCATCTTTTGAATGCTTTCCAACCTGAGGGAGCTCATTTTCTGGCACTATATTTGACAGTGCTTCTCTGCTATTTGGAGGGTTTTCAATGGATAATCATTTCAGGAATGGGCTGCCGGTCCTTCTCCCTAGTCTGTCTTAGTCTGGAAGCTCAGCTGAATTTATCCACCATGGTTAGCCCTGGTGGTATCTAAAGTACCAATGTCATAGCTTTCAGCATTACAGCAGCACGCAAGCCCCCACAACACAATAAGCTGACAGACACTTGGGGGCACAGGAGATTGGGCAGGCATAAATATCATTGCTCTCCATTCAGTACATCTTTGTAAATTATTGTCTTTGACGCCTAGTATTTTGGATAGAAAAGCACTTTGCCATTTTGCCTCCACAAGCAGTCACTGATCTTTCAACAAATCTTGTCCAATGATAATCCACTTACCTGCCGGCTTCCTTGTTTGCCCTCTATCCTAATCATTCTTCCAGAAACCCTGGTAGTCAAATGAAAAAAATTAAAAAGACAGTAAGCAAGAAAGACAAGGACTGAAAATGGGTTAAAATGATTCTTTTCTGTGATTTTTCATTTGTCTAGTATTTATTTCCGGAGACCAATGTCTTTCTCATTACAAATTCACCAGCTTGGTCATTGCTGCCTGGAGGTGTGGGTATGTAAATGTCACCTCTCTCCTTGGCAAGCTGGTGGAATTTGTTGATGACACATATCTGCATTGGTTTGGGAGAAGGTAGGCCTCAAAAAAGCTGTGAGTCACTCAGACAGGTCAATGGAGAGTCTGCAGTTGGGTGGCAGTAGGAAGAGGGATAAAAGAATTAGCATATTTAGCCCCAGAAGGAGAGAAGTCAGACTGGAGGGCAGCAGTGTTATTCAATAGCCTTCTGCAAAATTGTCTCAAGTTCTTTCTTGGATCTGTGTACTAAATTTGACTCTTCCTGTGTCAGAGAAAGAGAGAGGAGGAGAAAATAGCACTTTGCATCTGAGTAAGGCTCAGAGTGAAAATTCTGATTCCCACACCCAGAATCCATTTTTGTTAATAGAAATGTTGATAATAATTACAGTTAACTGTTTACTGATTACTTACTCAACACTGGCACTGTTATCCAGCATTTTACATATATCATCCACCTGCCCGATTGCTGTATGGGGAAATACCCATGACAAAACTATGGCTCAGGTTGATTTTCCAAGGTGCTATACCTAGTTCAGTGGTAAGGAAAGGATAATAACAACATTTGTAGCATTTCTGCAACATAAATAGCAGATGCCTGATTTCTCAATGCCTCCTGCTACCTTAGTGGGATTCACGCTGTCTGAACCTGAAAGACCCCATATCAAGCTTCACACCTGAGGTTTAGGTGTTTTTTAGTATTTTCATTTAATGGCCTGGAGATGTAGCTAAGTGGTAGAGTGCTTGCCCAACATGTTCAAGGCCTGAGTTATCCCTAGCCACCCCTACCCTCAAAACAGAGGGTTTGGGTTTCTTTTTTTTTTCTTTTTTTCTTTTTTTTTAAAATTCATTTAACAAATGTTTATTGGATATTGTCCTTCCCTTATAGATATACACCCTAAACAGCCACATGAATGTCCCACTAGGAAAACCAGGTTTTGAATTCTCATGTTTATACCCATGGATAACGCTCTTAAGATGTTTTACCTATTTGGATGCTTTTTGAGTTTCTCACACCCTCATTTAACCTCTAGGTTACACTGTAAGATGTGACAGACGCTCTGTATCAGTCTCTGTCCACTCCCCATTTACAATGCCAGCTTGAGTCATGTTTTACGTATTGACTTAGAAGTAGAGCTGGGAGAAAAGGAAAGCAGTTACAATAGGAACTAGAAGGATCTGACATTTGATAGCAAGCACGTTCTATAAATCAGCTTGCAAAGAAAAATTGACTGTGTTTGAGCACTGCAAGATTCCAGGACATGGTACCATTTTTACTTTTCACACACACACAAAAAAAACCCATGAAGTATATGTGAATGTCCCATTTTATTTTACTAGTCAATAAACTAAACATGGAAAGTTACATTGGTTTGCTCAAAGATACACAGCTTGCTAAAGCTAATGCCAGAATTAAAAACAGGTCTTTCTGACTCCAAAATCCTTTTCATTTTTGTCATGTCTTTCTCTCATCCTGTGAGCTCCCCTCTTCAAAATATGTTCAGAATTGAACCACCTTAAGTCAGCTTCTCTGTCAGTGACCTGGGGTTGAGTCACTGTTGTGTGGAGTATTGTGGTAGCCCTATACCTGGTCTCTCAATGACTACCCTTACCTGTCATTGGTCTGTTTTCAACATGGGAGCCAGAGCGATGATTTTGGTTGTAAATCAGAACACAGTCACTCTGAGGATCCTATTTTTCCCAAAGTTAAAGCCAAAGTCCTCACCTTGGCTTCCAAGGCTGTAGCAGGGCCTGTACTATTCAGCATCCTAATTACATCTATAGGGACTTTGTCTCTTACTGTCTCTCCCCACCCCCTTCAACACTGTAGCTGAGGTACTTCCTTAGGACTTTGCACTTACTATTTGCTCTCTCTGGAATGTTCGTCCCACAGACATTTATAGTACTTGTTTGCTTGTGTCCTTTAGGTCATGATACCTTTCATGATATCTTAAGAGTAGCCCCACATTTAAGTAAATTTATAAAACCCAACACTATGAAACTGGCAGGTCCAAACTATTAAAATCACACAATAGGCCTAGACTATGAGTGGTATGGTAGGCAGGGTTGTAAGCTGGCTTCCATGACCTTGGCCTCTGGTGTTGGTTCCACGATTGTGTTATGTACATTCAAAAGGGAGGAGGAGATCGCTCAGGTGGCCTAAGTCAGTCTCCTAATTAAAGAGTTACCAACATGTTGCGTGAGAAGAAACTGATACATCATTGCTGGTTTTGTAAGTGAAGATGCCACACACAGTGACCTAAGAGTGACCTGTAGAGGCTGAGAGTCTCTTCTTATTCTCAAGAGAATACAGATTTAGGTCTAAAACTACAAAGAAGTTAATTCCCCCAACCACCTCAGTATTGGAAGCAGTACCTTCCCCAGAGCATCTCAATAAGAGGCCAGTCTTTAAGATACTGAAATATGGAAGTGTGTTTTATGTTTGGTCCAGTCCTGCCTTTTAGCTTGACCCCTTCTGTCTGATCCTGCACAGGGGTCATGTATGACTTAAAGATCATTTATATGTAGCTACAGACAGTGGTTAGACCAGGGAGGTACCTGTAAACCTGAGCTTGGATCTGGTTCCAAAATTCTTTGGTCTTCATCTTCCTAAAGAGATCAGCAGATACTTTTAAAATGTCCAGTGACAAATAATTTCAGGGTTATACAATCAAATGTTTACTGTTGATCATTTCCTGTGGTTTTTCTGACTTAGAATACCTTCTGAAAAATAATCCTATGATAATAGGTAACATTTATCTAATGATTATCATTTCATGTCCACTGGCTAAAAGCTTTATATTGTACACAGTCTATTTAATTCTTAACTCAGTGAGGCATGGCCTAGTTATATCCGTTTAATAAATCAGGAAACAGGCTTGAGGTCCAGGTCAGCCAGGTTGTAGGTGGTGGAACTTGGCCTCAAACCAGGATGTGTCCAATACCGAATCTTTTGTCTTAACCACATATTTATATAAAGCTGATAGAGTGTGAGTGGTTAGAAGTTGTTTTCAGAGCAAGCTGTTCTCTTGACGAAGAGCATTGCAAAGGGTCTGTGGTATGTGCAAGTTCAGCATAAAGACTATAGAAAATCCACAGAAGCTCCTTTTAGATTTAGGGTAAGAATTCTGGAATTTTTTTGGATCTCCAGGTCTTTCCTCAAGGTTTTACCTGCAGATGAAATTTCTCTATGGTAGTAGCAGTCTGAGAGAACATATAATTTTTTCTGTAATCAAGATAATGAAGTGAGTTGCCTATATTTATTTCCATTAGCACAGTGATTACCTATAATTAAAACCAAGGCATCATCAGAAAAGTTCAGATAACAAAAAACATAGGATTGAAAAGATGAATTGTCTTTTCACAGAACAGAGTTTGGACAGGCTCACTAAGAAGAAATGCCTGCATCCCTGCCACTCAATCTCAGTCCCTAATGCTATGCTCTTCATTGTCCTTTTCCATCATACTTCGCTTGGTAACTATTACTTTACACTAATTCATTACTAATTGCATTTATTTACCATTACCTGGTTCTTTTAAGACATGGGTTCCTTCAGGGATGGACATTTATTTCATTCTGTGGTAGATCTCAAATGCTGGGAAAAGCTGTGCTGCATACTAGGTACTCAATATTTGTGAGTCAGTGGATGAATGTTTTAAATCGTAGTAGAAGTAGAATGAGATGGAAGGAAGTTCTCTAAGTCTATAACATATTTTTGCCTGTCTGCTTTAGTAATGTGCTATGAAACAAGCCTCCTCAAAATGTAGTGGCTTAGAACACTTGATCTTTGCTTACCATTCTTTGGGTCTGGAATTTGAGCCAGTCTCAGCTCCGTTAACGTGTATCTGCTTTCACATGGTGTTGGCTGGGGCAGCTCAACTGGTTCTGGGAAATCCAAGATGGCTACATTCTTGGTGCCCACTGTTGGCTGCAGTACCTTAGTTTTCTTCCATGTGACCTCTCTGTACACATGGCCTCTCCCTCCAGCCAAATAGCTTGGGCTTTACAGAGTGGCAGAGTTCCCAGAGTGAAAGTGGAAGCTCCAAGGCCCACAAGACCTTAGCTCTCACATGCCAGGATGTCACTTCCAGCAAATTCTATGGGTCAAAGGCAGTCCCAGAGCCAGCCCAGATATGAGAGCTGTAGAAGTGGACTCTGACCCGTGGTGGGAAGATCAGGAGTATCAATATAAAGACAGTTCAAATGCCAGAAAGGGAAGGCAAGAGGAGACTCGTTTTATTGTTTGTTTGTTTGTTTTGTTTCTGTTTTTTCTTTTCAGTTTACTCTTTAATGTTTGTAAAATATGCATAACAAAATTTACCATTTTAACAATTTTCAAGTATGTAATTCAGTGACATAAGGCACAGTTGGCCCTCTGTATCCTAACAACAGCAACAACAACAACAACATCATCATCCATGGATTT
Source organism: Pedetes capensis (assembly GCA_007922755.1). NCBI lineage: Eukaryota > Metazoa > Chordata > Mammalia > Rodentia > Pedetidae > Pedetes > Pedetes capensis. Next base: position 32,308 of record VMDO01003065.1, read on the forward strand.
AACCAACTGTAGATAGAAAATATTTAGAAAAAAACTATCTGCATTGAACATGTAGATTAGATTTTTTTATTCCCTTAATAATACAGTATAACAGCAATTTACATAGCATTTACATTGTATAAATTGAGCATTGCTTATCTGAAAATTCAAAATCTGAGTTGCTCCAAAATCTGAAACTTTTTGAGCACTGCCGTAACATAAATGGAAAATTCCACACCTGACCTCATGTGACAGATTACTGTCAAAATGCAAGCACACTGAAAATAGTGTATAAAATTACCTTCAGGCTATGTGTATAAGGTGTGTATAAAACATAAATGAATTTTGTGTTTATGCTTGGGTCCTATCCCCAGCAAATCTCGTTTGTTCTTGTTGTTGTTAGATGCCATCGAGTCCGTATCCAACTCATAGCGACCCTCACAGGGTTTTCAATGGCTGACTGTTTCAGGATTGCCTTGGGAGTGGATTGCCAGGTCCTCTCCTATTTTACAGTGCTGGGAATTGAACTCAGGACCTCAGAGACTACAGTGCAGCACTCTACCAACTAAGCCAAATCCCAGCCCAAATCTCATTTAGTGTACACAAATGTTCTACAGTCTGCAACCTGAAGCACTATTAGTCCCAAGCACTTTGGATAAAAGATACTCAATCCATTTTAGGTATTATAAAGAATCTTGTTGTTAGGTGCCGTTAAGTCAGTGTCCAACTCATAGCACTCGACTCATAGCAACCCTGCATACAGCAGGTGAAACACTATTGTCAGTGCTTCTCTGCTGTTCATAGGGTTTTCAATGGCAGATTGATTTTTGGCAATGGGTTGCCAGGTCTGTCTCCCAAGCCTTAGCACCTGGTGTTCCCAGGCGGTCTCCCATCCAAGTACTAACCAGGCCCGACCCTGCTTACCTTCTGAGATCTGACGGGATCAGATGCCATAGGGCTACAGCTCCAGGCATGAGGAATCTAGAGATGATTTAAAGTATATGAGAAAATTTTCAAATACCCTAACATTTTGCATAAAGGGACTTAGCGCATCCTTGAGTTTTGGAATCTGCAGGGGGTCATGTTACCCACAGATACAGAGGGATGACTGTGTACTTATATTGTGCAAGTATCACCACAGCCATGTCCAGACCTTTTTCCTTCTCCCAGAACTGAAACTCCATCCTCACCCAAAAATAACTCCCTATTCTCCTCGCTCCAGCCCCTGGCAACCATCATTCTACTTTCTATCTCTGGACAACTAACCTAGCTAGATAACTCATCTACTTTGAATCATGCAATGTTCTTCTTTTTGTGATTGGCTTATTTCACTTAGAATAATATTCTCAGTGTTGATTCATAATATAGCATGTGCCAGAATTTCCTTTTTAAGGCTAAATAATATTTCATTGTATGTGTGTACCTCATTTTGTTTTTCCACTCATTCTCTACTATACAGTTGGATTACTTCCACCTTCTGGCTATTGTGAGTAATGCTGCTATGAACATAGACAAATATCTCTTCATGTCCCGGTGTGATATGAAAACAATAAAACTAGTCCCCTCTTCTTTTGGGTTAAGACCAATAAGTGGACCTACTAGATCATATTGTAAGCCTATGTTTAATATTTTGGTGAACTGCTAGTACTGAATTCCACACAGAAGCACCATTTTGGCAAAAGGAAGCTCCTTGTAACCATCCACAATGACTCAGTGTAGCCTATATTGCCACTTTTATGAAAAAAAAATTTTTAAACATGCTTTTCTGCTAAAACAAACTCAATTGCACAACTTTTCCTTTCTTTTTAAAAATTCCTTCCTTTTTATTTCTGTATTTTTACAGTCCTGGAGAACTTAACTTTTGTCAGGTTTTCTATCTTTCCTAGGGAAACTCCTCCCTAAAGTGCATAGGAAGTCTGTTTCAAGTTCAGCTCAGTGGCAAGGTCATTCTTCAAGGTCTTTGCTCTCTGCTTTGCTTAAACTCTGCTGCCTATACAGACTCCTAGGCTCACATGGCATCGTTTTCCCTGAAAAGCTTTGGAGCATCGCCCCAGAAGACAGCTCCAAAATACCTTTAGCATCCCAGTATTTTGCCAGCCCTTGATGACTAATCTGAAGGATGAATCTTTTGAGAAAAAGAAGGAGAAAAAAGAGAAAACCACTCTCCCAGGATAAACAATGAGAAACTGCTAAAAATATTAGAAGCTTATTGTTTCTCCTGCTAAAGGCCATATTTTTGGCTGGCTTTAGCGGCTATTCATTCCCCTGGGGCCCATTTTGTTTTCTTTGAAACACTGTATAGTAAGAGGAATAGCTTATAATTTGGGCTACAAATTGTGTGTGGCATTTCTGTGTCTTATTTGGTAGTTACCTCTGTTATCAAAGAAGAACTTTGGGGTAAGCAGGTAATGCTCTTGCCTACCAACAAGCATTCTCCTCCTGCTAAAACGATTTATAATAAGGCTCATTTCTGTGTTTCTTAAAGAATGAGATTAATGGCTTGACCTTTCACATTCACAATACTCTTCTGTACCCCACACTATAACAGAAGTAATTATATTCTTCTTGTCTCTATAGCTTTCAATTATTGGGAGAAGACCTACAAAATTGGATGTATTTGGATTTCTCTAGGGCTTTTGAGGTTGAGAAATACGTCCATTTTCCTTTGTAGGTTATCTTTGATTCAAAAATTTTCAGGACTCAACCACCTGGGTGCCAATTCTTCATAGTCCCAGTAAAAAGGAGGGAATTTGTGCTGTGGTATATGTGAATTACAGCTGATACTGGCCTGGTAACTAATTGTATACTCTTGGGCCAATTATTAAATCTTTGTTAATTCCAGTTACTGTGAATGTAAAATGCAGAATTCACTAGTACCTACCTCAGTGGATTGAGTTGATACTAAAGGAACATTGCCTGTTTCACTGTATGAGCTAAAAATTATTAGGAGGTCCCTGAGGGCACAACTGAATTCTTTTATCTTTGAATGCACAGAATTTATGGGTAGACAACAGTATTCAGAAATAATGTGCTGAAGGGAATTGCTACAGCATAAGCAATGTGCATATTTTATAGCTCTGTATATTTTTAATGCTACATTTTCTTTTTTCCCCCTTTATTAATAAATGTTGGTGGGGTACAGGGTAATAAAGTATTTGCTTTTTCCATTGTGCAACTACTACATCATTTTTGGTTATACTTTCATCAGCTTACAAAGTTCATGGAACCTTTTGATTAATATGTAGTAAAACTCATGCATTTATGGGTTATATTCTTCTATTTTTCACATGTACTCATAAAGTTACATCATTTACATTGAGATTATCCTCTTTCTCTTTATCCCTTTACATTCCTTTCTTTCCCTTCCCACCTTCCATAAACTTTGATTCCCTCTGCTAGTCCCTCCCTCCTCCTTTCTATTCTGCTTATATTTTCCCTTCTTGTTGTTGTTGTTGTTGTTAGGTGCCTTCGAGTTGGTATCTGACTCATAGCAACCCTCTGTACAACAGGGGAAACACTATTGTCAGAGCTTCTCTGCCGTTCATAGGGTTTTCAATGGCATATTGATTTTTGGGAGGGGGTTGCCAGGTCCTTCTCCCAGCCTACAGCTTCTGGTGTTCCCAGGCGGTCTCCCATCCAGGTACTAACCAGGCCTGACCCTGCTTAGCTTCCAAGATCTGACAGGATCGGATGCCACAGGGCTACAGCTGCAGGCTTTCCCTTCTTAGCTAAGTTTAATTGTTCATTTTTATATATCTACTTATGCATAGTTTCTTCTTCGTCTAAGTAGGGTATTTCTCTTTTCGAGCCTGTGTTCGTCTACTTAAGATGATGTTCTCCAATTCCAGCCATTCTGCTGCAAATTACATTTTTTTTTATTGCTGAGTAATATTCCATCCTGTATATGTACCATAAATTTTTTATCCATTCTACTGTTGATGGGCATCTTGGTTGGTTCCATATCCTTGCAATTTTCAAGAGTGTTGCATTAAACATGGAGATGCAGGTGTCTCTGTGGTATGATGACTTGTCTCCCTTTGGATATATTCCCAGGAGTGGTATAGCTGGGTTGTATGTCAGTTCTATTCTTAGTTTTCTGAGGTATCTCCATATTGACTTCCAAAGTGGTTGAACTAATTTACAGTCCTATCAGCAGTGTAAAGGGGTTCCTTTTTCTCTACATCCTCACCAGCATTTGTTATTGTTTTGTTAATCTTGGCCATTCTTACTGGAGTGAGATGGAATCTAAGAGTTGTTTTGATTTGCATTTCCCTAATAGCTAGGGATATTAAGCATTTTTCCTAGGAACTTCCTCATTTGAGAGCTGTCCATTTCCTTTGCCCACTTGTGTATTGGGTTATTTGTCGTCTTGTGATTTGCTTTCTTAAGTTCTTTGCAAATTCTAGAAACTAGTTCTGTTGGATATGTACCATGCAAAATTTTTCTCCCATTCAGTGGGCTCTTCCTTAACTCTGTTAATTGTTTCCTTTGCTGTACAGAGCTTTTTAATTTGAAAATTATAGCAACTAAGATTTAGTGAGCATTTACTATGTGCTAAACACTGAGTTAAATACTTTACATATTTTAACTCCCTTAATCCTTACAACCACATTGGGGAACAGATATTATACATATGCCCATTTTACAGATAAGGAAACAAAGGCGAATATGTTAAGTAAGGTAGTTCCCTTAGTAATTAGCAGAGCCAAGATTGAAACCCACCTGACTCCATAATATATGCTTTTAACTTCATTGGTTCTCAAAGTTTTTCTTCTCAGGATCCTTTTATTCACTTAAGAGATGATATGTTTGTGTGAGTTATATCTATCAATATTTACCAAAATTATTTAAACTGAGAATTTAAAAAATATTCATGTATTAATTTGTGTTATATAGGAATGGGACACTTGTTACTTATTAACATACCATATTTTCCAAAACAATAGCAAATAATTAATATAAACAGTGGCATTATTTTTTGAGATCTTAATGTCTACCTTAATAAAAAGTGGATAATGTCTGCTATGATCAATTTATTATATCAGAAGTCATTTAGCCTCTGGAAAACTCCATAGAGTGAGATTGACTATGACAAATAAAATGTCATTATGAAAATATGTTCTGCCTCACCCCCTTCAAGGTATTTTGGGGGTCCCTGGTGGCTCCAGACCATACTTTGAGGACCGCTGTCTCCCTGTTCCTACTTTACTGGTAGGAACTTTATGAACTAGTTAGAACAAAGAAGAGAATGGGTATTAACTGTTTCTAAACCAGCAAATGAACTCCAGAAATGGCATATTTAGTAGCCAGATTTTGCCTACTGTTTCTAATATAGTTTACAGGATTGGGCCAAGGGATAAAGATTTTTTAAATATTCATTTTATGGTGAATAACCTTGAGACTAAAAGAGTGAAGCTTGCTTGAATACATTCAGTAGAGTTAGGATTTGAACCCACGTTATCTGAGGCTGAAGTCACCTGTTCATTCTGCAGTTTTCCCAGTAAGTATTTGGCATGCTACATTTTTATGTAAACTATGATCAGTTACCTGCAGCTGTAGCCCTGTGGCATCCAATCCCGTCAGATCTCAGAAGCTAAGCAGGGTCGTGCCTGGTTAGTACCTGGATGGGAGACCACCTGGGAACACCAGAAGCTGTAGGCTTGGGAGAAGGACCTGGCAACCCCCTCCCAAAAATCAATCTGCCATTGCACTGACAATAGTGTTTCCCCTGTTGTACAGAGGGTCGCTATGAGTCGGATACCGACTCGACAGCACCTAACAACAACAACAACAATGATCAGTTAGGGGCTGGTTTCAGTTGTGACGTTGCGGCATAAGTGACAGAACTCCAATTTAAGCTTGTTTAAGTAGGGGGAGGGGAAAGAAAAAGAAAAGGTTATTTCTTGCCAGCAAAAGCAAGTGGTAGATTAAACTCAGGCATCTGAACTTAATCAGAGCTCAGATTTTCTCCTCATGTCCCCTGGGCTTGGTTTCCCTCTCAGTTGGCATTATTGTAAGGTCAGATTTGACCCTAATAGTTCTAAGCTTGGCAACCCGTGTCTTAGTCTGTTTTGTTGCCATAATAAAATATGTATGACTGGGAGATTTATAAAGATCAGAAATTTACTTAAGGTTTTAGAAGCTGGGAGTCCAAGATCAAGGCACAGGCAGGTTCAGTTGTCTTACGAGAACTGCTCTCTGCTTCCAAGGTGGCTCTTTGGCCCTGTATGCTCTGGACGGGAGGAGCACTGTGTTGCTGCATGGCAGCAGGCAGAAGGCAGAAGGGCAAGTGAACCTAAACACTGCAGAAGCTTCTTTTATAATGGCCTTCATCCCATTCACAAGGGAGGGGCTCTCCTGACCTCATCTCTTGCTTCTTTTCCCTCTCTTCATCATCCTTCTTCTCATCCTCCTCCTCTCTCCTCCTCCTCTCTCCTACTCCTCTCTCCTCCTCTTCCTCTTCCTCCTCAGCTGGAGATCAAACGCAGGGCCTTGCACACACTAATCGTATGCTGTCCTACTGAGCTACATCCCCAGCACTCCTCCTCACTTCTTAGTCCTATCACATTGACCTCTGTGTTTCAACACCTTCATTTTGGAGAGGACACATTCAAACCATAGTACCCTGCAGAAAAACAATGTTTTGTCCACAAAAGTTTCATCAGTAGACCTGAGGATGACTGTCTTTGGGCCACTTGGATAAAAAAGTCTGTCTTTTAACCAGTTCCTGAGCTGAGGAGGTGGAGGGCTACTCAGGTATGCGACCATGTGCTAATCCTCGGAGCCTAATGGAGTAAGTGCCTGTGGTTAGCCTCAGTTGCCTCAGTGGAGGATGGCTAGTCCCCAAAGGAAAACTGAGTTGCTTTGATGAAAAAAAAGTTGGGCAAGGAACTCTGGGCAGGAAAACCCCACAGATGTCCACAGTGGGCCATATTTTTCTCATCTATACCATTAAGTCTACATCATAAATACAATCCTCTAATTTTTTTCTTCCCTTTTCTCATTCTACTGTATGATTATATAGAATAATGTGGCCATCTCAAAATATTCTTTTGTCCCTTGCTCAAAGGAAATTTACAGTGTTGTCTTAGAGACAGATCAGACAGATACCCAAAATGCTCAGAAAACTAGTTACCAAGCAATGAATTAGCATATGGAAATGAGACCATAGTACAGGTTGAATGTTAAGAGCCAAGGGATTGTATAGAGTCATGGTAGATAAAAACTGAGGACAGAGCAGTATTGTTGATGTATAAATTACACTGTAACAACAGATACACTTTGGTCTACCTTTTGACCAAGTCTTTTTCATTCTTCCTGGGGGAGAAGGTGCTGTGGTAGGCAAGGGTATGAGATGCAGTCAGAGACCAAACAAAAGTTAGGTCTCTTCCTCCTTTGCAGCTCACTCGGTGCTGGTGTTTACTTTCTGGCCAAAGTTTCCATGTCCAAATAAAACCTGAGAAGTGTACCATGGTCTGTCCTTTCAGTGTTGCTCCCTGCAGACACCACGCGTCTACATTTCTCAACTGGTACAGATGCTGTGTCCTGATGAACAAGAAACAAGAAGGCTTTGTCATGGTGGTGGTGGTAGTTTTCATTGGAAGAAGGGTTAATTCAGAGGAATGTATATATGGTTGTCAGAGAGCTCAGCAATATTTATGCTGAGAAGCTCCTGCCAGTCAAATCTGTGACTGGATGGAGAAATGGCAAGAAAAGCAGTATTTTAAAAAGGAAAAAGGGAGAAGAAAAGAGAACCTCCTCCCTTATATTTAACCAAGATGCTATTAGCAACATAGGATTTCTGTTTAAAGGGTATTTTTAAAAAAATCTTTCAAGCACTTTATATGTTGTGACCTAGCATTATTATTAACTGTTGTGAAGCATTTGTTTAAAGAGAAAAGGAAAGCCATAGCATGTACTTAGTGAAGCCTGCTTAGCTGTTATCCCAGCTTCAGGAATTCAGATATTGTGACATTTATTTCAAGAGTCAAAAACAACTCACTCTGAATTAGGCTTTCCTTGGAGATTTTGCTTTGAAATTTTCAGAGATTGTTTCTGCCAAGGCTCCCCTTTCCAACCCAAACATTCACAGATCGCAATTTCTTGGTCAGACTTTGTAATGTTCACTTGCTCTAGTGAAGGGAAAAAAAAAAAACAGAGGAAATTGGCATTTCTACAACCAGTTGGAAGCTTTTATCTCCAGTCTTTTGTGTTTTGATGTTAAAACTGCATTGTGTGCGCAGGCCGCTGCTCTGCCTTCACTTTGAGTCCTGAATGATCAGCAAAAAGAGCTAGTGACTATGGACTTTCCATTAATGACCCGCCTCTTGGTGGCACATAGTAGGGGCTTTCCCCATTTCAGCTTCCAGACCTACCCACCCCAATTTTGATAGAGAAAGAGATCTCCACTCAGTAATTACTAGAATTCCACTTGGTAAAATCAAGACCTCTTTTTTATTTATTATGCAGAAGTCACATTCAGGGCTGAGTGCAATGACTGGGGAGGTGGAGGCAGGAGGATCGTAAATTCAAGGCCAGAAGCAGCTTCCACTACTTAGCAAGACCCTATTTCAAGATAAAAAATAAAAAAGGGTCTAGGGGTACAGCCTAATGGTAGAGCACTTGTAAAGCATGTGCAAGGCCCTGGGTACTACACACACACATCCCCAAAGTCAGTTCAGTAGCATTGAATTAGTGTGCGTGTGCTGCTCTAACAAAATACTACAGCCTGGGTGACTTCAACCACAAACATTTGGTTTTTCACAGTTCTATAGGTCAGAAGTGGCCCCAAATCAAAGGGCCAGCAGTGTTGTTTTCTGGTTAGGCCTTTCATCCTGCCTCAGTGACAGCCACCTCTTCTCTGAGTAAAGAGATCTCTGGTGTCTTCTTATAAGGATACCAGACCTATTAGATTAAGGCCCATCCTATATTAACTTATTACAGACCCTGTCTCCAAATATAGTCCCATTGCAGCTTAGGGATTCAGCATATGAATTAAGAGAGACTGCAGTTTAGTCCTTACCAATCACTATATATCTTTTTCCTTCAAGAAGGCTGAAATTCTGTGTTCCCAATTCACGTAGTGTTCTTGTCTACCAGGATCTCTGCAACAGAACACAGCAAGCACTCTGTAGGTGGAAAAAGGACACAGTAAACTATTTCAGCTGCTGAGAATGACGTGCAAGATGAAAAGCACAGAAAATTTTAATCTCATCTCTTCTTCTCATTCTCTCTTCCTATAAATGTAGCCTGTCCCCTTTGTAACTGCCTATTTACCCCCCAGCCCTTTTCTGATGGATGCCGGTTATTAAAGTGGGTTGGCCCAAAGTGATAATAACAGGCGATTTCCCAGGGTGCAGAGGTTTGCTTAGGTTGGATATAAGCTTTGTGTTCAGCAATCTAGTCTTTATCCAGAGACTGGAGTGGAAGGACCAGGGCTGGTACTTCTTGCTTTCTTCCACCATTATTTTACCATTGAGTTTACATGTGTCAAGACAGTCTCCTACATAATTGGCTTTGGCCTCTAATTCTGTATCTGTTTGTGCTCACTTGTTTATGCCTCTATAATGGAATAGTGTTAGGGACCTTGTAGAGGTTATTTCCTATTGTTCCAGAATTCGAGCCAAGATGTAAAGAGAGGAGAAGGCATAAATTCTAAGTTCACAAGTTAAAGGACCCCAGGGATTGCCAGATGGCTCTATTTCAGGCAAATGGGCTTTGCCAGCATCACCTCCAAGCCAAGCTGATAAAAAGAGACCTACTGGGAAGAGAGAAAGGTAGTCTTTTTGGAGAAAAGAACATTTACCAAAAGCTCTTATTTCCCTTTTCCTCCTACAGGAGACCTGAGAAGGTTGCCCCTTGTGAGCCAATTTGATTCCTTTTAGTTTCATTTGGAAGCGGCTAATGAAGTTAGAGTTGTTTAGGGGCAGTATTAACTGTTCTTCTATAACCTTATTCTGGTTTTAATGAAAGCAGCCCTCAGACCAAATTCTCCTGCACATACAGACATTGACTAAATGAATACACATTATCAGGGCAGGCTCAGAGCAGCTCATAAACCCTCTCTGTGTGCCCAGTGCAGTCCTGGCTTGCAGTCCTGGGAAGTAGTGATGCTCATCCCTGGTCGTGCACTGGAATCATCAGGGGAGCTTTTTCAAAAGATGCTAATGGCAGTGCTACCTCCAGATATTCTCACTTTTTTTTTTTAAGTTTTTTAAAATTCTGAATGAAAGTTGGTGGTTTATTTAAAAGCTCTGCATGCCATGCTCATGTTTAGCCAAGGTGGAAAACCAGCATTTGAGCTGCTCCTGCCATGCCCTCTATGGAAGGCTCATTTAAGGCCAACCCAGAAACATCACAGAGGCAGGGTTCTGTCTCTTCTATTCAGGGTTCTTCATTGAGAAAACCTCCTAAATCAATGGCAGACTGCATGTTGGGGAGTAAGTGATGGACATAATCATAAGGCATGCAGGATACCAGCTCAAATGGGTTCTTATCCCCAGTTCTTACAGCAGTGGGAAGTATTTCCAGATGATTCAAGTCCCTTTCCACATCCTCCATGCCTTGCATTTTGCCATTGAGACTCTTTTCCTAACATCTACCATGCTAATTAACAAGACATTAGTTTTACCATCTGCTGAGGTTTGAATGGCCCCACCAAAAATTTATTGCCCATTTTGAGGTATTAAGAGGGTAGACACTTAATCCTGCCTAAGGCATTTAGAGATAGGACATTTGAGAGCTAATATGGTTAAATGAGGCCATAAGGTTGGGCTCTAAATCCAACGGGGGCAGTGGCTTTAGAAGGCAGAGAGACCTGAGCTAGGACAGTCTGTCTCACCACCTGATGCACTGTGCTCACTTGGAATTCTGTAGAGAGTCCCCGCCTGCAAGGACCTCACTAGATGCCATTCTCCACTCTCCCACCCCAATCTTTAATGACCCAACCTTCAGAACCATGAACCAAATAAACTTTTCTTCTTTGTAATTAGTCTGTGGTATTTAGTTATAGCAAGAGAAAACAGACTAAGACAACCACCTTGATGCTAATTAACAACTGCTGGTTGTTGACTAAGTCAGGCTTAGAGAAGTGTGTATACATTAGCTGTCCCTGGATTGTGGCCTTTTCCAATGTGGTGCTGGCTGACCTCACTGAGTCTGTATATTCTTGGTAGCATGTTAGCTGACAGCCCCTAAAATTAAGGTTAACCTCACTGGCACATAAATGATATCATAATGATTACGCTGATGTATGCTAAAGTAAATTATAGTCATAATAACACTGCATCTTCCCAAAGAGAAGGGGTAGGAATTGTTTATGAAGAGAATGGGTTGTAAAGGCTGGACATGTCCCAGATGCCAACCATCCACTCTCCAGTGTCAAGCCGAGGCAGACCCGCATGATCTTCTCTGGTGTGCATACTGTGGAGCCACTGCATTAGCTTATTACCTGGTGTAACCTTACCAATGAAGCAGGAGAGAGGAACTAGCAGGATGGCCAGGCACATTGGGGCCAGGGTGCCTCTAGTTCTAAAGAAGATAAATGATCCCTCTACCTTATACCTGTAGGCTCTGGTGTTGGAGGACAGAGAAAAGACTGAAATGGAAGCTGTAGACTGTTTGGGGACATGGTAGAGGGCAGGAAGCCCATGCATTAGAGAAATGTGGCCCATGAGCCACCTGCAGGATGTAAGCCAGGAAATGTGGCTAACGTCTCTCAGAGAACCACCAATCACCAGGGCAGCTCAGTGCCACCTGTTCACAATGAATATACAGAAAAGAGCCATATTAGCTACATGTATTCTTTGTATAACAACAATGCATCACTGTCCACCCTTGTTGTTGTTGTTGTTGTTAGGTGCCATCGAGTCGGTATCTGACTCATAGCGACCCTCATAGGGTTTTCAATGGTGGACTGTTTCGGGATTGCGTTGGGAGTGGATTGCCAGGTGCTTCTCCCATTTTTGCGGTGCTAGGAATTGAACTCGGGACCTCAGAGACTGCAGCACAGTGCTCTACCAACTGAGCTAAATCCCGTCCACCCTTAGTGGCCTGTAATAATGATCATTTCTTCTTGTTCAGGTCAGTTGTCCTAGGATTCATTGGCTGAGGGGCTCTGCCTTACAGTGTGAGTTGGGCTATGCTTGTTCACTGTGGTTGGCCTCAGATCTACTCCCACATATTTAATCTAATTCAGAATGAAGGGGCCGGGAGTTTGGCTCAGTTGGTATAGTGCTGTTCTGTACTCTCTGTGGCCCTGGGATAGATCCCCAGCACTGCAAAAAGTGAGAGAAAGACCTGGCAGCTCACTCCCAAAACAATCCTGAAATAATCAACCATTGAAAGCCCTATGAATAGCAGAAAATCACTGACACAGTGTTGAGCATGGCACAGTGTTGGGGAGTGTTTCATTCTGTTGTACACAGGGTCACTAGGAGTCACTATGGGTGACTCATAGGGTCACTATGACTTGAAGGAAACAGTGCTTGGTTTAAAGTCAGGAAGTACGTGCAACAGGGCTGTATCCTTTCACTGTACCCTTTCAGTCTCTATGCTGAGGAAATAGTCTGAGAAGCTGGATTTTATATAGAAGGTATGGTACCAGTATTGGAGGAAGAACTCATTAACAACCTGAACTATGCAGATGACACAACTTTGCTTGCTGAAACTGAAGAGGATTTGAAATGTGTACTGATGAAAATCAAAGAATACAGCCTTCATTAAGGATTGCACCTCAACACAAACAAAAATTTTTGCATCTGGGTCAGTAAGCAACTTTGTGATAAATGGAGAAAAGATTGATGTTGTCCAAGATATTATTTTACTTAGTTCTGCAATCAACACCCACAGAAGCAGCAGTTATAAAATCAAAAGACACATTACATAGGGAAAAGCTGTTGTAAAAGATCTCTTTAAAGTGTTGAAAAGTAAAGATGTCACATTGAAGACGAAATACGCCTGACTCAAACCATGATATTTTCAATCGCATTATGTGCTTATGAAAGCTAGACAATGAATAAGGAAGACAGGAGAAGAATTGATGCTTTTGAATTATGATGTTGAATATACCTTGGACTGCAAAAAAATCCCAACAGAACCATCCTAGAAGAAATGCAACCAGAGTGCTGCTTGGAGGCAGGCATTATTAGACTGCATTTTATGTATTTTGGACATGTCAGGAAGGACCAATCCCTGGAGAAGCACATCGAGTTTGGGAGAGTGACAGGCCAATGAAAAAAAGGAAGACCCTCAGCTAGAGGGATTGACACAGTGACTACAACAATGGGCTTAATTGTTTAAAAGATTTTTTGCATGGCATAGTCAGGGAGTGTTTCATTCTCTTGTACATAGGGTTAATATGAGTCAGACCTGACTTGATGGCACCTAACAACAACAGGATGAAAGTACAGTGGGTACCTGGGGAAATTTTTCCGCTTAGCAGAGAATGAAGTGCAAAACATCTTGCAAGCTACACTACTGATACATGTTCCAAGACTCTGCTTGTGTCATGCCTGCCAAGTGCCCATTGGCCAGCATGACCATAACTCAACATCAGTGAGGCAGAAAGTCCTTCTTCTAAGTTTCTAATGAGGTATATTGGCGACTGTGAATACTTTTGAATGATTCCCTCATCTGCTGAGGGGCCAAGAAAGAGGCACATCTCATCTTTCTTATTGTCTCTCTTGTCCTGAATACCAGACCAGTAAGGGCTGGGGATTTAGTTCAGTTGGTAGAGAGCCTCTCTGCACTCTCTGTGGCCCCAGGTTTGACCCTTAGCACTGTGAAAATAGGAGAAGGACCTGGCATCCCACGCCTGAAACAATCCTGAAAACAATTAGCTATTGAATACCCTATGAAGGTTGCTATGAGTCAGACCCAGCTGGATTTGGACCCAACTGGACAGCACCTAACAACAACAAGCTGAGGAAAGAGAGAAAAGGGTTCACATGAAGAAAGGACATTCTCTCTTTCAGCACAAGCTTTTGAGCCTACCTATAATGATAGGATGGGGAAAGAGTTTTCAGCTAAACACAAAATAGAAGTTTTATGAAATCTAGGACATAACCTTAAAAAACTAGGATGAGAGTTCCAATAACTCAAGGTTACTGAGAAATTGTAGAGTAGGGTCAAGATTTCTGTTGAGGGAGCTGTCTACTCAACAGGAAAGGGAGCTGTATACTGCACAGTTGAACTCTGAGACTGGTAAAAATTATACCATTTCATGTTTATCCCTCAGTGTCCTGAAACTGCTTGGTAATCTGTAACATACGCTTGCTTTGATGTCATTGAGGGACATGGCTTTGTAGATCTCTTGTTTGGTGGTTAGCTGAAAGGAGTCTTTTTCACATGGGCTGTGCTGGGGAAATTGACTTAGCTGGCAGAATAAAAAAGAACAGAACAGATTGTCTCTATGGAGATTTTCCCTTACTCTACTGTATGAAGTTGCTTCCCCTCTTTGGGATTCTAGTTGCCAATCTGTCTGTTATGGATAAGACTGATTTTGCATAGAGCAATATCTCCCAAAATATGTTTCACAGGCCCCAGGTTCTGAATTATGTTGTACAAGATTCTCTGAGAAGAGGCATTCTGTGGTCAAATGTACCTGGGAAACAAATATAATTGTTTTCCTCATTGCAGGTCTTTTCAGAGCCTTATGTATGCTAATGTTCACTGTAAATCTAAAAGGGGGAGTAGTTTGTACTGATTTTTTTAAAACCCATCTTGATTAGAGGATTCTTTTTTTAAAAAAATGCTAGGTCTGTAGACAATGATGTACCAAATGTTGCCCTAGGGAATTTATAGGATAAATTGTGTTAAATTACTTTCAGTTTTGGAAAAAAGTGCTAGATAAATGCATGAGTATTTTTTCTTTTTCTTTTCATTTTTTAATTATTAAGGATTTCTCTTTGATATGCTGTTTCCAATAGATCACATCCACTAAAATCTATATCACCTAGTGAGCCTGACTAAGAAAATCCATTTCAACAAAAGACTCTGGCAGTCCTAAGTCTGGGAGAAAAAGAGTTTGAGGAGAAAATGTTGAAAGGAATGAAATCAGTGAACTAATTAACACATGTTCTCATTGATTTTTCTCTCTCCTGGCTAAAGAATAAGTTTTCCCTTCCTACTGTGGAGCTACCTAAGTTTTACTTTAGACCTAACCATGTCTTTTGAGAAGTGTAATGGAATTGTTTCATTCTTGGCTCTGTTAGCACAACATACTTCTGTCATCTCAGCCAAAACTCCATTGCAGTTCCTCAGTGACAGTCCTGAGTCCATTCACTTTCTCTCACTCCATTTTTTCTTTGCCCTTAGTCCTAACCAATCAACAGTTCTGGAAAAGACATCATTTGTATTACGTGATCCCAAGTTGCCACATTTCCTGAGGGAAGACTCTCTTAGCCACGTGAATGATATGTCTATGCATATGTGGCTTCCTACTTTGGCTGCTCCTGTCTGGTGTTTTCAGCTTTACCATGCTTATTCTTGAAAGGGGTCTTTATTTCCCATTCATTCCTCCCCCAGCTCAGAATGTAGAGATACTCATGATTGATATCCTCACCTTTATTCTCTTCCAATTCTAGACATGCCTGATTTCCTGTCCTGCTTTCTCATAAGGTCAGAGATTAACTGAACCCATCCCCCAACAACAAAAGTAACTAATTCATATCATCTTCACAATTCCTTGAGGTAGGTCTTCTCATTGTATCCATTTTGCAGATGAGCAAACTGAGGCACAAAAAGGTGAAGTAGTTAACAAGAATTGTAGAGTATTGGGGGACATGAAGTATCCCCCAAAATTTCATGTGTTGAAGGCTTGGTCCCCAATGCAGTGTTTACAGATGTGGCTTTAGGAAGTGATTGGATCATGAGGGCTCTGATCTAATCAATGAATGGATACATTGATGGGTTCATAATTGGATGGACTATTTGGGAGGTGGGGAAAACTGTAGAAGGTAGGGCCTCACTGGAAGAAATAGGTCACTGGGGATCTGTCTTTGAGGAGTGTATCTTGCCCCTAGCCCCTTTCCAGTCTCTCTTTCCTGGGTGCTGTGAGGTGAACCTGTGTTCCACCATGCCATTCATTCCATCATGATCTTCACCTCAGTTCCACAACCATGGAGCCAGCCAACTATGGACTGAAACCTCTGAAACCATGAGCTAAATTAAATCTTTCCTCCTTTAAGTTGTTTTTCTTAGCTGTTTTCTCACAGCAACAGAAAGCTGACTAATACTCACAGTTAATAAATGTTACAGGAGGGATTTAACTATAGTTCCAGAATCCAGGCAATCTTTATTCCCATATTTCTGTCAATGTTTTAAAAAATAATAGTTGTACTGAGGTATGATTCACATATCATAAACTTCCCCCGTTAGATTGTACAGTTTAGTGGGTTCTGGTATATTTACAGAGTTGTACAACCCACACCAATATCTAGTTTCAAAATATTTTTATAATTCCAAAACAAACTTTGCGGCTCTTAACAGTCATTCCCCCATTGCTCCCTAGCCCCAGTGCTTGCTAACCACTCATCTATTTCATGACTCTGGATTTGTCTGTTTTGGATGTTTCACATAAGTGGAGTCATGCAATGTGGAGTTTTATGTGACTAGCTTCTTTGACTTATGGATTTTGTTGAGCTTCTTGTACTTGTAGATTAATGTTCCTCATCAAATTTGGGGAATTTTCTACTCCTTTCTTTCTCACCTTTCCTTCTGTGATTCCCATCATGAATATGTTAGTATACTTGATGGTGTCCTCCAGTTCTCTGAGACTCAATTCATTTTTTCTGCATTTTGTTTTTTCTCCTCTCCCTTGCTCTAGATAGTAGTCTGAGGAACTGATTTACTTTACAGCTTTCTCACCCTTCTGTCAGCTCACATTTGTGCTTCAATCTCTCTAGTAAAAATTTTTCTTTCTCTTATTGTATTTTTCAATTCAAGAATTTCCATTTGATATTTCTCCTTGTGTTTTTACACTTTTATCTTTTTATTGGTATTATCTATCTAGCAAACATTCTTATCCTTCAGTGGTTTAGACATGATTTTCTTTAGTTCTTTGGACATATTTAGTGTTGATTTAAGGTCTTTGTTTTATAAATTCAACATTTGGACTTCCTTGGGTACAGTTTATATTGGATACTTTTTTCCCTCGCATATTGGCCATATTTACCTGTTTCTTTTCATGTCTTGTAATATAGAATAGAATCTGGATGTTTGAAGTAATATTTTGTTACAACTCTGGAAACCATATCTGCTGCCCACCCAAGGGTTTATTATCATGCTGTTGTCATGGGTTTATTTAGTGATTTTCTGGGATGTATTGTATTATATCTGCATTCTTTGTCATATGTGTCCACTGATGTCTCTGTTCATTTACCTGAGAGTTCACTACTAATTGGACAGAGATTCTTTTTTTTTTTTTTTTTAGAAATTTTTAATGTACATCATAATGTGATTCATTTTGACATGCTTTTCATTGTGACAATTTTCATATATGCAATTTGATAAGCATTATTCATATAGATTACCCCTTACCCTCCTCTGTGTTCCCCCTCTCCCCCCTTTCCCATCTAAGTTTCCCATCCAAGTCTTCTCTATCTTTTACTGTATAGTATTTTTCTATATGTCCTTGGGTTCCATTTCTGTTTAAGATAGAAGCTTTTCCTGTAGTGGTCTTTGTTTCTATCTTGTTAGAACAATTACATGCGATTTCTAGTCCATTTATAAATACATAGAATAAGTAGTTTCCTCTTTGCCAATGGGATTTGTGGGATAAGGGGGATGCAGACCTTCAACATTCAGGCAGTTTGCAACTGTACATTAGCTTTCACTTTCTGTTTGTCCCAAGCCTCCAGGTCAGCTATAAGTGAGAGAGTCGAATCATTCAGGTCTTTTTACAGACCTGTGCACAGCTTTTCCCATGTTTGTGAATTTCTGAATCCCCAAGAGTGTGTTAGAACTTTTCAGAGGCCCCCCACCATAGTCATCTCTACATTTCCCTCCTAAAGTTTTTGTTTGTTCTTCCCAGCCTCTTTTTCCCCCCAAATGATATTGTTGCCTCCATGATCTGCAGTGTTCAACAATTACTGCTAATTGTTTTCAATAGATACCTGGGGGCGAGTCTATTCCTGCTTAGAAGTTCTGATTCAGGGAAGCTAACAACAGGGTGCTTTTCCAGGGAATTGACAAACTAGTTAAGCAGTGACAAATCTCTGGGGACAGGACACTCTCAGATTCCAAGTCTGTTCTGCTTTTCCATGGGTTGCTAAGCTACTGAAGTTGTAATTGTTGTTGTTTGTTTGTCTGGTTTTGTTTTTCCAGTTATCTTTCTTGCAAGATTGCTGGTTTTCAGGGCTTTTGCAGAGCTGAAAAGAGAGACATGAGAATAGTGCAGAAATACTGCAAAACTTGCTGAGATTTGGCTATTTTTCTCAAATAAATGATCTGCTTATTTTAAGACTCTAGTTAAATTTGTGAGTTCTGAAGAAGTAAATTTTGACTTTTTTTTTTTTTTTTTTGCCAGAGTACCTATTGCTTTTTTAGATAAATGGATTTTGAAGGTATTGACTCTGCCATTCTGGAATCACTTTTCCAGGCAAAGTTAATTTGTGGACATGTATTTTAGTGAGTTCATAGTAAGTACACTGAAGACCTGGTTATGAATAAAAGTAGAAGGTTATAGGATTCTAAGTCATTTATTCAGGAGAATTCACAAAGCACCATAGCATGTTTCCTACTGGTCCAAGACAATCAAGGACAATTTGTAGCCAGTATGTATGTGCCAACTATACTTTAGGAACATTTTTCTGTGAGTTAAATTTACATAATAGTATTCCTTTTGTAGAGATGCAGAATGGATTATTGGGTACATATCATTGTATATCTAAGTCACCTGGTCAAATAAATCCATTAAAATGGTCTTAATAAAAAGCTGGGTGGGGGCAAGGAAAAACCTTGAGAGCTAAGGTAACATTTCCATTTTCAGTTCTTAAGAGCTTACATATTTTTTCTCATGCTAGTGTCGAAGACATTTTTGTTTGTGTTTTATACTTTGTCCTTCCTTTAATAGGTCTTAAATATGTACAGAGGTTCTGGAAAGTTGGGAAAACACATAAATGAATTTAAACTGTATGCTCATTATATTTCAAGCATTTTTCTATCCCTTACCGACATCTTGTTAGATGAAATATCCTTATATTTAAAGCCATGAGACCAATTGTTAATCTGAAAATAAGATACTGCATAGTCTGTTTTTCTCTAGGTGTCCAAATATTTTGGACATCCTGTGGGTTAGCAAGCAGATATTTTATTTTACTTAAGCTTACAACATCCATACCAAGTACCAACCCGAATGGCTAAAATTCTCCTTGGTCTTTGAAGCCTAACTTTTCAGCTGCTCCTTGTAATTATTTTCCTCTTTCAAATGAACTGTAGTTTGACACCTCATCTTTCTGAATATGTTACCTGAAGGACTGGGTCTCTCGAATTATAGCACACATGTGCTACTAGTTGCATTTCAGGGGAGCGTGATAAAAGTTACATGGTACAAGGAGGACCTGGGTATTTATGATAATTTTTGTTTGATTGTTTATTTTGAAATAAGGTCTTGCTATGTAGCCCAGACTGGCCTAGACCTCTCTGTGTAGCCTAGGCTGGCCTCAAACTCACAATCCTCCTGCCTCAGCCCCCCAGGTGCTGGTGTTACAACTTTGTGCCACCATACCCATTCCTTTACAAGAGTTTAAAAAATTATTTAAAGGGTTGAGGGCGTAACTGAATCATAGAGCACATGTTTGGTATGTGAAAGGCCCTGGATTCAATCCAAAGCATAAAAAAAATAAAAATAAATTAAAAATTCAATTTGTGCTCTACCCTTTTTTATTGCATACAGAGAGAATAAAAATGATCTCTTGTTGATAGCTTTTTCCCCCTTTAATGTTTATCTGACTGTCTTTTGATATTTTATTACTCATCTTACCTTCTGATGAGCAGCAGTGAAATAGGTTTTAACCAGACTATGTTGAAATATTAATTGCCTCATTAGGAGAAAGCTCGTTCTTGCGCCACTATCCTCTGGCACCAGTATTCAGGAAATAAAAGTGGTCCTTTCCTAATTCTCAGTTAAATTATAGGCCAACTCCCATTACAACAAATCCCAGCACAACAGAACCTTTGCATAACAACAGGATTTCCAAATCTCAGCCAGACAATGGCCTGCTCATTGCAGGCAACAAAATCCTCAGCCTTCACGTGTGCAGTAGTTTCTCATAATGGAATTTGACCTGCAGTCATGTATGGAATTAGAATGGAGCTTTGAGAATGGTGATTCTGCACACGAATGCGAGGAGGAATAGGCTTCATTTGTGTTTCTGTAAAATATGCTATCAGTGAACCGGAGCAGACCTATAATAACATGATGAATCCTTGTACATAACCAGGAGATTAGTAAAAGCTGCTCATTGAAATGTGATCAACAGCTCAGGCTCCTGGTGGCTGCCAGTCTCTGCCCCTGGCACCCGAGTTGCATTTGGGAAGTATCTGTTGAATGGAGAAGAGACTATACACACCTTTGACTTGTGTTTCCATAGTCTCTGAATGGAAAAGGTCCACAGGGTGAATTTGGCTTTCCAGGGAGCTGGTTTTTAATTAGCATTGCAAACAAGTCCAGTCTTTCTTTTATGAGTCTACTGGCGAAGATCCTGGTAGGCCCTGAGTGCCTCCCCTCTGCTCTGAAGGTGCCTGATTGATAAAGGAAGCAGTGCTGTCATTATGAGCTCAGGAGTTCTTCCATTTGTAAAGCTGCTTCTGGCCCATCTGAAGTGGACCTTGGGAATGACATGGGAGTCGCCAGAAGAGGAAGAGGATCTCTTTACTCATTTGTGGCTGCTGTTTTTCCCTGTGCTAAAATTAAGGAAAATGATCTTGGTACCTCAGCCATCATGTTAGGTGCTGTTGAGTCATGTCCGACTCATAGTGACCCTCAGAGGGCTTTCAATGCCTATTTCAGGATTGCCTTGCAAGTGAATTGCCACATCCTTCTCCAATTTTTGCAGTGCTGGGAATCAAACACCAGACCTCAGAACCCGCAGAGGGGCAATCTACCAACTGAGCTAAATCCCAGCCCCTTAACCATCATACAGAAATAAAAACACTACTACTACTACTACTAATGATATAATAATGATGGCAAGAAATTCTTAAATGGTAACTTTTACATCCCTGAATGGCACTGAATAAAGACTTTGTATAATATTTTCATGATCCTTACAGACAAAAATACCCTGATGATTGTTGGTTGGTTGTTAGGTGCTATAGAGTTAGTGTCCGACACCTAGCAACCCTACGAACGACAGGCAAAACACCATTGTCAGTGTTTCTCTCATAGGGTTTCAATGGCTGATTATCTTTTGGGAGTGGGTTGCCAGGTCCTTCTCTCAAGCCTATAATACCTGGTGTTCCCGGGTAGTCTCCCAGCCAAGTACTAACTAGGCTTGACTCTGCTTAGCTTCCAAGATCTGATAGGATCGGACACCATAGAGGTATGGCTGCAGGCAACCCTTACAGTAGGTACTCTTTATTCCCATTTTACAAATGAGGAAACTGAGGTACAGATAGATTAAGGATTTTATCCAAAATCTCACAGCTATTAAGTGTCAGAGGTAGAATTTGAACCCAGTTAATTCGACTCTGTAATTCATACGTATAACCACTTTCCTTCAGTGCATCTCCTATGTGGAACTTCTAGATTTTGAAGTGGGGTCTCTCTGCTAAGTGACTCATTATGCAAGTGTATTTACCATGGGCCAGATGTTGGGATTACAATAATGAACAAAAGTAGGCAAGGTGGCTTCCCCCTTTTGTGATAAACGTCCATGTTGGCAAAAGTTAGGAAAGAATGAAACTTATTCCCATGGTAACTTCGTGAAGGAACCTGCTTCACACAAGGAAGAGGCAAAACCTAGGCTGAGGTCCTCATGGAGGCCAGGCAAGAGGAAGTGGCATTCCGTACAGGTAGACCGGCATATGCCAAGTGAAAGGCGGGCGGGACTGTGGCTTTTTCAAGGAGCCACAGCACAGTGGTTGAGGGGATGAGACTGCAGAGGTTTGGCCCAGGAAGACCATTGAGAACTCTGTAGTTCATGTTAAGAAGACTCATCTTACATGCAACAGAATACCACTGGAGACCCTTAAGCAAGAGAGGGGAGTGAATGGATTTGGAGTTTGAAAAGATCTCTCTGATGTCTTGTGCAGGACAGAGGAACAGATCCCCAGAGAGGATTCCAGGAAACCAGTCAGAGGGCTCCTCTTGTGCTCCAGACAAAAGACAGAAATTCACACTAGCACAGTGGCAATGGCAGCTGGCAGGATAGACAGATCTGAGAAATGGGGGATAAAATCAACATTTTATCACAGATACAATGTGGAAGACTGCTGTGTGCCAGTAAATGTAACATAGAACTCCTGTCCTCACGGGGTTTTATAATGGTGGCTCCAACCTGGGGCAGTTTCACCTCATTTTTTTCCCCCAGGGAACAGTTGGCAAATGTCTAGAGACAGTTTTGGTTGTCACAAGTGGAGCCCAGGGGTGCTGGTAGTATCACTGGTATTTATTGGCTAGGGGAAAGGGAGGCTGTGAACATCCTTCTGTGCACAGAACAGCCAGTACAATAATGTATTGTTGTTGTTGTTGTTGTTGTTAGGTGCTGTCAAGTCAGTACCTGACACATAGCAACCCTGCGTACAACAGGTGAAACACTATTGTCAGTGTTTCTATGCTATTCATAGGGTTTTCAGTGGCGGATTGATTTTTGGGAGTGGGTTGCCAGTCTGTCTCTCAAGCCTATAGCACCTGGTGTTCCCAGGCAGTCTCCCATCCAAGTACTAACCAGGCCCAACCCTACTTAGCTTCCGAGATCTGATGGGATGGGACACCACAGGAGTATGGCTGCAGGCTTCAACAATGTATTATGTGGCTCCAAATGTCCGTAATTCTGAGGTCAAGAAGACATGATTTTGTACTTTGGCTTGGAAGCCAGAGGAACAATTAGTATAGCTTGTAATACAGTGTGATAAAGTCAAGTGTAGGGAATGGTGGGAAGGCAGGCATTTAACCCCCATAGTGAAGTCAGGGAGGAGATGGTGGAGGCTTCTGATTTTAGCATAGAATGGAGAGGGTACTATAAACTTATAAGACTGGAGCTTAACTTCTGTTTAATTCAGATTGAGTTCAAGTAGGAAGCCTGTGGGTTCTGGTATACAAAGATTCAAATGTGTGTTTCATCTCTTCTTCATGACCTTTGGCCTTGGGGTACCTCCATTTCTTCATCTCTGTTTTGATTCTCTTTCAACCTGAAAGTGAAATTAAGGAAGACAATCCTCGTGAAAGCTTGTGCACATGGTATCTTACACAGGGTAGTCGCTCGGTACCTACGTCTCCAAGAAACACCTTTTCCATCAGTTGCCTGGTTTCCTTCATTTTTATTTCCTCCTCATTTTCTTAAACTCTCCTGCTCTAGTACCTTCTCAGAACCAACTCCTTACCCTTCTTTGCTGAGTTAGATTGCCAAATTTGAGTAGCCTCTTCCCTGTAGTATTCAGATTTGTGTGGGAACATCTGATGGAGAACTTGAGATTTTGAAATCAGGTGCTTAACCTTTCCTCACAGTTGGGTAATAAATGATGCGCTCCCTAACGCAAGACTGGGCTCGTCTGTGGAGTAAAACACACAGAGAGGTTACTGAACCTCTCTTTAGTATATTTAATCATCATGTAGTAGTAATTGGCCCAGGAGTTCTTCAGAATTTGAGGTATCCTGCCTGATCTGTTAATATGCTAAGGCCAGTTGTATTCATGCAATTGTTTTCACCAAACAACAAAGCCAATTTTTTTAACTCCCCAAAGAACTTACTGTGCTTAATCTCTTTAATTTGATTTTGTTATGCCTACAGGGAAAACCATTTGGGAAAAATTAACCCTGGCCTCTTCAGCACTGGGCTCACTGAGAAATGTTGTTAATACTGAGCCATAACCTTCTGACCTCAAGAAAAAAGTAGTGTCTACCAAGACTGACAAGTGATATTATTGGGAATCTGTAGCTTGCTGGCAGTAAGAAAGGAATCAGGCTAAGTAGGGCTTTCAAGGTGGAGGATGTGTTCAGTTGTCTTCCAGCAAATCAGAGAATGGGTCCATTTTTGTGGTACAGATACAGTACAGTATACATACTGTCCATGGTTTGGCAACTGTGGCCCACAGGCCACATGTGGCCCACAGCCTGTTTCTGTAAGTAAAGATTTTTGGGGAAACATTCTCATGCTTGGTCATTTGTGTATTATCTGTGGCTCTTCTCCTGGCAAAGTTGAACGATTGCAACACAATCTGTGTGGCCCACAAAACCCAAAATACTTTCTTTCTGTCCATTTATAGGAAAAGTTTGCTGATCCTTATTCTAAAACAGTGCTTCGAAAACTCTAATATGTCTAAGACATAAATCACCTGAAACCTCATTTCTTTTTGTTGTTGTTGTTATAATTATTAATGCATATTAACTATACATGTTAATAAGTTTCACTATAACATTTCCATACATGAATATATTGTGCTTTGTATCCACCAAGCTCCCAGGCAGTGCCAGTTCTAATGGTCCCTGGACCACACTTTGAATAGAAAGCTTCCAGGAATTGATTGGCCTGACCTGATACTGTTCTTACAGGAGGCAGGATTGTTGGTGGTTAAGAGCACTGGGTACAACTCCCACTGCTAGCATTTATTATCTTTTCATACTGGCAAGATATTTAATGTCCCTAATTTTCAGATCGCTGCTCTATAAAACAGAGAGATACTGTATGTAAAGTGCTAAGCAAAGGTCTTGGCCCTATAGTATGGATTCAATAGTTGGAAACCCATATACTTTGCACCCTGAGACATGTTTTATTACAACATAGGAATTAATCATAATCCCTTCTGTGGACTTCACTTCAGACCTTGGAGGCCATCTTAAGAGCTGGGGACTTTATGAAGTTTTTGAGGCCCTAGAGGGAAGTTTTTGTTTAAAGGAAAGATTATTTATTTAGAGATTGCTTTGGTTTTAAAATTTAATTTTAAATTAATTAACCTAATTCTTCACGTTCAGCATTCATATCTTACTATTCTATCATGTTTATAAATCTTTGGTCTCCATTTACATACTTAAATTATTAAACTCTTTATACTTTCAGATGCATTCATAAATGCAAAATATTTAGGTTTTTTTTTTAAAGTCATCTAACCTCTTTCTTCCTTCCCAAGGAAAACATCCTTTCTCTTCCTTTTTAATAATTCCTATAATTCTCATAAATCAAACATTTATAGTAAGCATTGTTGACTTAAAACATCCTAAAACCATAACTTTCATAAGATTTTACTTTCAAATGATATGCTATACCAATTACACAATTAGATATTTTAAATTGGAATTATAAGAACAATCTGTTATTTGGACAGACCAAATTCTCTTAAACATTAAAATGATTAAAGTACCAAATATTTACATGTTCCAGAACACAAACAATATAATGATTTTTTTTTATAGATTTATTTCCTCTAAACATTTCTGTACCTCATTATAAATTTTACTAGGGTTAAAAGACGCTTACCCACTAAGGGTAATGATCATTCTAATGATCTTGGAGAATACCTTGTCAGCTGGTTGAGTTTGCGTGAATGATCAGAGCAGATCTAGGTGGAATGTGAACTGGGTTCTTGTCTTTGATGCTGTTGGAATATCCTAACCCTTTTATGGTTACTATGTTAATGACTTCATAAATTAAGAAGTGGGTGGTCAAATAGCCCCTGACACTTAGATTCAAGTTAAGAATTATAGATGTCTGGAACAGTCCTCCAAGCTGCTCCATGTCTGCTGCATGTGGCTTGTTTTTGTTCTTCTCTTACAGTATCTGAGTGTCTTGCCTGCTAAATTAACTATTTGAGATTGTTGGAAAATGGCATCTTAAAAAACAACGACAACAAAACTTCTTGTTTCTGGGCTACTTCTGTAGACATTAAAATAAGAACCAATTCAGTTTTGGATATCTTGACAGATATGTGGTCAGCTGAAAGCTATCATGGCAGTTAAGTATCACGCTTGTGGTATCTTTGGCCAACCTAATCATGGAGGGGAAATATTACAGTTACAGTTGGTTGAGACTGTCTGGATTATAAAGTCCACCTCTTTCATTTTAAAGAAGAGAAAAGATAGATGTTCACAGTTCAGTTCAGCTTTATTGACAGAAAGCCTAGGATATACCTAGCTGTGGGCTAACTTTGGTGGTTGAGCCCGGCGGGGGATATCTATGCTATTCACAGTCATCATCTTTCTATCTTCCAGTTTTTCATAGAAGTTTGTCATAATTGCAATGAGAGAAATGACACAAGATATTTCCCCTGGGTTTCATTTTTTGAAAATGTGAGGAGTTCTCAGGTTATATTGCTATAATTCCTTTGAAAGGCTTTTGCATAAACAGTAGTAGTATTCCAGTCTGGGCCATTTGACAAGTGCACTTGTTGGGTATCTGATTTAGATGTTACCACTGGAAAGGAGCTTTTCTGGAATTCAAATAAGCTTTAGGTACGTGCTGCAACATTTGTTTACTTATTATAAAAATTTACTTGGTGGATGTATAATTTTATGAATTAAATCTTTATAGAAGGACAATATCTAGTTATATCTTTCCAATCTATTCACCTAAGGAGAGCCAGTCTCTGCCACCCACAGGCAAGTAGGATTTTGTGTGGAATTTGCCCTCGGGCCTCTCTTGCCTAACCGTGACTTTTTTCCCGCACTTGCATTTATTTTGCAGTTAAGGGTATAAGAAAGTTTTTAGCCATTTATGCTTGGGGGTTCCAGAAGTTAAGCCTGTCAGTGGTGTTACAGATACTAAATATGATTCTATTCCCTTGAAAGAAATTAAAAGATTAGACTATTATGCCTGTTCACAGTTAGGATTAAAAGTGCTGTGGTTCGGCTAATCTCTTTATCTCCTCTTGAAACACATTTATCCACATTTCACAGTTGTGAGCAATGAAAGATTCTTTCAAATGATATATGCAGAGTTGATAGCCATTCCATTTTTTGCATATATTGTAAATTTTTGTAGCTCATCAAGATAGTGACTCTCTCCCTTTCCCAGGAATCCATCATCATGTATTCAAATCACATCTCATTTTTTTTCTTTCCCTTCCTGAGTTCTCACCTGGGTCCCATTGTTGTTGTTGTTGCTGTATTGTGAGAATAAACTCAACCTTTAAAGTTTGCCTTATGGTTTTAAATATAGTCATTACTGCTCATAACATTTGAATATTCTGTAGTTCTGGGAGCTTTGAAAAACTATTGAAGTGCATTTGAAAAAAGAAGAGAAGTTATTTAGTGAATCTTTAAAAAGTCAACTTCTTTATTTTGACTTGAATTCAAAATTCAAGGTCCCAAGTTAGCATTTTGGTGCTTGAAAAGCATAGTGGTGGTAATTAATACCTGACTCTTGTTCCTATATCCTAGACTAGGAGTATTTTCCTGGTTAGCCAGGGTATCTTAGAATCCCACCTGATCTCGTTAGTCCTACACTCCTTGGTGCTAAGCATCAGGATATGATTTCAGTAAACATCTCAATGCTATCCTTATATGTAGTAATAGTAAATCTGTATTTCTCTAAGGTCTCACTTTGGGTTCAGTTTCCTTACGGGCAATGTAGAGGATGGAAGACTTTGCCTCTACCTCTTAGGGTTAGGTAATAGCCTATGAAATAAACTGACAGCAGGCCAATTAAAGAAAAGGTGTCCACATTTAGTATGTTCCTAGGGGCATCTCATGAGAGATAAGTGAGCTCCCAAATACCAAATAAGGCCTAGAAGCTTAGGTGCACTCTTCATAAGGGAGGGAGATGTAGGCAGTGCGTTCTTGTTAGATGCCCTTGATTCAGGTCAATTTATCACGACCCTATGTACAACAGAACAAAATATTCCCTGACTCTGTGCCAGGAAATGATATTTTTTATGTTTAGGCCCATTGTTGTAGTCACTGTATCAGTCCATCTAGTTGAGGATCATCCTTTTTTTTATTGACCTGCCACTCTCCCAAATACAATGTCCAAGGGATTGATCCCTCCTGACTACATGTCCAAAATAGTTCAGATGCAGTCTAGCTATCCTGACTTCCAAGGAACACTCTGACTGCACTTCTTCTAGGACAGATCTGTTTATTCTTTTTGCAGTCCATGGTATATTCAATATGTGTCTCCAGCACCGTAATTGAAAAGTGTCAGTTCTTCTCCTGTGCCCCCTATTCAATGTCTAGCTTTCACAACCATATTATGTGACTGAAAATACCATGGCACGAGTCAGACACAGCTTTGTCTTCCATGTGACCGCCTTACTTTTCAACACTTTAAAGAGGTCTTTTGCAACAGTTTTTCCCAATGCAATGTGTCTTTTGATTTCTTGACTGATGCTTCCATTAAGTACTCTGGTGTTGATTGTAGAACCAAGTAAAGCAAAATCGTGGACAACCTCAATCTTTTCTCCATTTATGGTGAAGTTGCATACTGACCCACTTGTAAGAATTTTTGTTTTGTTGATGTTTAGTCACAATCCACACTGAAGGCTATGTTCTTTTATCTTCATCAGTAAATGTTTCAAATCTTCTTCACTTTCAGGAAACAGAATTGTGTCACCTGCATAACACAGGTTGTTAATGAGTCTTCCTCCAATCCTGATGCTACTCTTGAGTCCAACTACTCAAATTATTTCGGCAGCATAGAGATTGAAGAGGTACAGTGAAAGGATACAGCCCTGATACATACCTTTCTCCACTTTAAACCAGGCAGTGCTTCCTTGTTCTATTCAAACAACTGCCTCCTGATCCACGTACAGATTCCTCATGAATATAATTAAGTACTCTGGTATTCCATTCTTTGCAATGTTATCCATAATTTATTGTGATCCACAGAGTCAAATGCCTTTGTATAGTCAATAAAACATAGACAGACATCTTTCTAGTATGCTTTGCTTTCAGATAATATCCATCTGACATCAGCCATCTACCCTCTCTTCTGAATCTGGCTTAATTTTCCAGAGTTCCCTGTGTATATAATGCTGTAATTGCTTTTGAATGATCTTTAGCAAAATTTTGTTTGCATGTGATATTAATGATATCATTTGATAATTTCCACATTAAGTTGGATTCTCTTTCTTGAGAATAGGCACAAATACAGATCTCTTCCAGTCAGTTGGCTAAGTAGCTGTTTTCCAAATTTGTTGGCATAAACAGGTTAGCATCTCCAGTGCTGCATGTGTTTGTTGAGACATTTCATTTGTTATTCCATCAATTCCTAGAGCCTTGTGTTTTGCTAAATCCTTCAAGGCAGCTTCCATTTCTTCCTTCAGTACCATTGGTTCCTGATCATATGCAACCTCTCAAAATGGTTGGTCATCTACCAATTCTTTTTGGTATAATGACTCTGTATATTCCTTCCATCTTCTTTTAATGTTTCCTGTGTCATTTAATATTTTCCCTGTAGAATCCTTCACTATTGCCACTCGAGGCTTGAATTTTGTCTTCAATTCCTTAAACTAAAAAAAAAGAGAGTGTGTTTTTCCCTTTGGTTTTCTGTCTCCAGCTCTTTGCACATGTCATTATAATATTTGATTTTGTCTTCTCAAGCCACTTTTTGAAATCTTCTGTTTAGTTTTTTATCTTTGTCATGTCTTTCTTTTACCTTAGCTGCTAGACGTTTAAGGATAAGTTTCAGAGTCTCTCTTGACATGTAACTTGGTCTTTTTTCCTGTCTTTTTAATAACCTTTTTCTTTCCTCATGAATGATGTCTTTGATGTCATGCTACCACCTATCTGGTGTTTGATCATTAGTGTCTAACACATCAAATTTGTTCTTGAGGTGGTCTCTGAAGTCAGATGGGATATACTCAAGGTCATACCTTGGCTTTTGTATACTTGTTCTAATTTTCTTCAGTTTCAGTTTGAACCTGCATATGAGCAGTTGTGGTCTGGTGGACAATCAATATCTGGTCTTGTTCTGACTTTTGATATTGAGCTTTTCCCTCATCTCTTTCCACAAATGTAGTCAATCTGCCTCCTGTATGTTCTGTCTCATTAATTCCATGTACATAGTCACCATTTATGTTGGTGAAAAAATGTATTTGCAATGAAAAAGCTATTGGTATGACAAAATTCTATCATGAAATCTCCAGCATCATTTCTGTCACCAAGACCATATTTTCCAACTACTGAGCCACCTTCTTTGTTTCTAACTTTTACATTCCAGTCACTAGTAATTATCAGTACATCCTGTTTGCATGTTCAGTCTATTCTAGATTGCAGAAGTTGGTAAACATCTTCCATATCTACATTTGTAGCCTTAATGGTAGCTACGTATATTTGAATAATAGTCATATTAACTGGCCTTCCTTGTAGGTGTATGGACATTATTCTATCACTGACAGCACAGTACTTCAAGAAAGATATTGAGATGTCTTTTTTGATGATGAATGCAGCCCCATTTCTCTTTAATCTGTCATTCCTGAAATAGTAGACCATATGATTATCTGATTCAAAATGGCCCATGCCAATCCATTTTAGCTTTCTGATACCTGGAATGTCAATGTTTATGCACTCTATTTCACTTTTGGTGGTTTCTAATTTTCCTACAATCATACTATGTACATTCCACTTATTAATGGATATTTACAGTTGTTCCTCCTCATTTTGAGTCATACCACATCAGCAAATGGGGGTCCTTGGGGATTTACCCCATTCCCATCATTAAGATCGACTCAACTTTGAGGAGAAAACTCTTCCCAAGTTGTCTTTTGATTGCCTTTCAACCTGGAGGGCTCATTTTCCAGCACTATATCTGACAGTGTTTCTCTGCCGTTCATAGGGTTTTCAATGGCTAATGGTTTCAGGAGCAGGTTATCCATGTCCTTCTCTCTAGTCTGTCTTAATCTGAAAGCTCAGCTAAAAGCTGTCCAACATGGGTGACCATGCTGGTCTCTATAGTAGCAGTGACACAGCTTTCAGCATCATAGCAACAGGCAAACCTCCATAGTATGGCAAGCTGACAGACACGTAGTAAGTCGGTAGTGTAGCAGGGAGTAAATGATTTTGGGGAAAGGTGAATGGCCTCTTAGAAGAATAGGTGACAGCCTGTGGAAAGTTTGTGTGGATGGCCTAGTGCCGCCCTCCAGTTTCCTCTCCTATGATGCAAGTTAATGTTCCATGGTTGGTGAAATACATACCTGGGGAAGGCATTCATGACCACCGAGTTCCTTTTCAAGGCTCTGTCTTTATGTAGATAAGGGGACCATGGAAGAAGCCTCTGCCTATATCCCCTGTCCTCAGAGTGCCCTCAGTTTGTAGTAATCAACACACCCAAGCAGCATATTGTGGAGTGGCATTTCCTGAGTTCCTCTAGTAGTAACTATTTCCTAGCTCAGTTTTATCCACTCATTTAATCCCTGTTCATTCAATGAATCCATAAATGTTTGACTGCCTATTATATGTGTCAGGCACTGTGCTAAAGCCAGGGTTAAAATGATACACCAGCATGGTCCTGTTCTTATATGGTTTTCTATTCTAGAAGAGACCAATGTGGAACAAGTGATCAGGGTATCAGTTAGCCACAGTTGGCCTGAGGAAAGACCAGATTATGGTTTATTCAGTGACATTCACTCATTGAACACATAATGAAGAATTTTTTGGTCATAATTGGAGAGAAACTTCTAAGATTCACTCAGTTCAACTTGAGCTGCCCTGCAGTACTGGCTAACTTGTTTGTAAATGCAGTTTGTTATACTTTTGTCATTTATGCCAAGGTCTAGTTTGTGTAAAGTTTTAAAAATTAGGATTTAAATACTTTAAGTCAATGTACAGAACAACTTCAAGTTATTCTAATGCTCCCCAACTTTGTTTACATCAGGGAATGTAAGTTTTCCTTACTTGCTATTATTATGACAAAAAATAGTATGTCTCTGTGGCAGGATTGTGTGTATTCAGTTAATATGCATGTGTTCTAAGCACCATTGTTTTTCCTAAGGTTGGTTTAAGCATTTATTCCTTGTTAATATATATATATATTTTTAATTTTCACTGTCTCATAACCACTGACTCTCTAAAAACACTAAGTTTTGGTCTCTTAATTCAGCAGTGACAGGTAAGGATAGATACAAATCCCAGAAAGGCTCATAAATATGGCCTTAGTAAAGAAAAGTAATAATGAACAAGATGTATGATGGCAGTGACAAATAGAACAGACTTAGCCAATTTGGTTTTCCACAAGCCCTAATTCCGGTCCTACCAGAATAAAAATAGATCTTTCTCATCACAGGAAGTGACAGACACATCAGGCATCTGAAACATCAGAGAGTAAGTGATTTCTGGTATACCTTTTGTCAATGCATACTAAAAAATTTATCAGTCCATTGTGCTCTGTATGTTAATATGCTGGTGGTGGGAATGTCTTATGAGGGCTTTTGGCAATTGCAGAAATGTAAGCAACCATGCAGAACATTTGTCTCTCACCCAAATGAAGAAGCATCATTCAAATGTAAAAATAGCTGTGTGCCAGCACACAGCTTAATATTCCATGAGGATAAGATGTGTGGTCTGTCTGCTCGCACCCACTCACACATTTGTAGGCAAACACGTTCTGGCCAGGTGTAGTACCTCCTGACTTCTGGGCAAGATTCGAGCTTGAGAAGCGATTCCAGATGCTTTCAGGTGCTGACATCTGCAAGGGGGAGAGTGGACTCTTGGGAACCTCAGCCAGCTGAGGCTTTCCCAGGCTGTACCTCTGGCTGGCATCACATGCCCTATAGGCATGCACACGAACTGTCCATGCACGTCCTTCCCTAAGGGCCCTGTTATCTCCTAAATGGGATAGACTGAAATGCCACCTTGGAGCAATTCAGACCTTTGCCAAGCCAGATGAATTTGGCAGCAGAGACCCATGCTATTTCTGTGCAAAGCTGTTGGTCCTTTCTTAATGCAAACGAATGGCTCTGATTCCTGCCAGGTAAACTGGCTACCCTAGGAAAGTTGTTGGGTGAAGAGGTGGATTGTTAACACCTGTAAGCTGATAGGAACAGAGTTATGAACACAGATACCTAAGGGGCAGGAAGGCATGTAGGGTGAAGTCCCTAGAGGCAAGGGCCCCTGCAGGGGTGGAGGTGACTATAGAAACTGAAGATCACAGGCCCTCACTTGCCTTCAGCTGTCTGCGCCTTCAGAAAACTGGGAGCCCGATTGTCCAATCTTATATTGGACAAATCCAATCAAAAGAAGCTAGAAGCTAGAAATTCTGATTGGTGTATGTGTGTTTGTGTGTGTGTGTATACATTCATTTATATATATATATAATCTCTTGACTTCTAAAAGTTCACAACTTATGGAGACTTTGGGAGAACACTAGATGAGCCAAACAGCACTTCTGTTGGCCAGAGGGCTCTTTTGTGCTGAAACCAGGTAGCACCAAGTGGCCCCAGACCAAAACCCTCAGCATCCCCTGCAAGGCGGGTAGCAGAATCCTGCCACACCACATCCCTGCTCAGTCAGAGGCTATGTTTTAACAAGATTCCAGGTGATTCCTGTACACATTAAAATGTGAGAATTACTGGGCTGAGTATCTTATTCAAGTAATCACTTACTCAACACCAGAAGAAGTTATTGAATCATTGGCAGAAATATTTTTAAAGAAATTCCACTTTATAGTCCAAAGACAACCTTATCCTTGAAATCTTAGCTTGGATGTAACTTCTCTGGAAAAATCTCTTTCCTAAAACTGGATCAGGTGTTCATTCTCTATGTCTCCATCCCACCATGTTATTTATATCTGCCTATTGATTGAGGACCCCATGAGGGCAAGGGCTATGTCTTGTTGGATGTTCAGTGCCTCTGTACTTCCAGTACTATCACAGTACCTGGCCCATAGAAGTGTTCAATGAATGAACTAATTGAATGAGAACTCATGATCTTGGTCATTAAGTATTGCATGGTGTCTACTTGGACTTGTCATAAGGAGGAAAACTCAGCAACGTTACCATCTTTTTATCTTCTGGTCCACTTCTTTGACGTTTATCTCCCATTCTATTGCATACCTCACTCACTGTTCCATGCCTAGGACCTGGCCTGTGATCTGATAGATAGTAGATGCTCAATAAAGATGTGTTGACTGAAGGAACTAGACAAAGCAAAAGGCTCAGTAGTAGCTCCTGTATTAAGTTAGTGATTCTCTTGTCATCATCCCTATGTTAGTTAGCTTGTGCATTGCTGTTACTAAAATACCTGATGGAACAACTGAAAGAAGAAGGATTTACTTTTGGCTTGTGGTTTCTGAGGTTTAGTCCATGTTGTAGGGCAGGCAGGGTGAAGCAATGTGAAAAGTCCTATGACAAAGTCTCTTCATATCATGGCAAACCAGAGCAGAGAGCAGAGCATAGAGAAAGCTTGACCAGAAGGGTAACCTTCAAAGGCCCACCATAAGTGTGACCTGCTTGCACCATCTAGGTCCCACCTACTAAAGTTCCACAGCTTTCCAAAACAGCATCTCCAGCTGGGGACCTAGCTTTCAAACATGTCTTTTGTTGGTTATTTTATATCCCAGCCATAACACTCCACCTTTGGCCTCAGAAGGCCATCTTAAAATAAAAATGCATTTAGTCAAAGCTGGGCACAGTGGCGCACATTTGTACTCCCAATGGCTCGGGAGGCGGAGGCAGGAGGATCTCAATTCGAGACCAGAGGCAGTCTGCATAACTTGGCAAGACCTTGTCTCAAAAAAGTAAAAAAAATGGGCTGGGGGTGCAGCTTAGTGGTCCAGCACTTGCAAAGCATTCAAATGTGAGACCCTGGGTTCAACCCTCAGTACCCCCAAAAAAATGCATTTAGTCTAACTCAAGAATCCACAAAGTCTTAAGAGTTCCAACATTATTTAAGAGTCTATGTCCAAAGTCTTTACTTAGACTCAAGGCAAACTCTTAGCTATAAGCCCTTGAAAAATAAAAAACAAGTTATGTATTTCCAACATGCAATGGAACAGAATAAACGTTCTCATTCCAAAAAGGAAGAGTGAAAGGATAGCAAGGAAAAGTCAGACCACAGCAAGACCAATATCCAGCTAGGCAAACATTGAATCCTGCAGTCCATCTCTGGCATCTAGTACATATGCTAACATCATTTGGTCTTCACCAGGCTCGGCACCTGTGGCCTTGCAGTTTGTAGGGCACATGGCCTCTCTTTCAGACTAGCTACACTCATTGCTGGCACTCATTGTTCCTTGGCAGACATTTCACATTGCTGGGATCTCCAGCATCCTGAGGTCTTCTTTGCAGCTTAGGATTCTCCATCAAAGCTTTAAGATCATTGCCTCCTCTGGAGCTCTCCACAGGGAATCTGACCCCAAGACACATTGTGTGGCCTCCCAGCCCTTTTTCTGGAACTTGGTACAAGCCTTGATAACCCTACAACATTCTGTTTGCCTATAAAACCACCTCCACATGGACAATGCCAAGGTCTACTGCCAGACTGAGTGATAGCAGGGTCCCCTTTGGGCCATGGCTGCAAAGGCGTCTATGTGCCTGGGTGGCTGGACCTGGGAGAATACATTCCTAGGTGGCCTTTTGCTATCAGGGCACCCTGGAGCCTCTCTCTCATTAAACGAGTCTTCCAAATGGGTTTGTAATTTCATATCCTGGGACCTTTGATGGCGAGGATCTGTCCGACTCTTGCTTTATCCTTGGGGCTCTTTTCTTCCCATTGTCCCAGTGCAAAGTGCAGGGCTTCTTTTTAGTGGCATTTATTTCTTTAACAATTAGGGCCTCATTTTCTAAACTTGCCTTGCCTGCACCTTTAAATGTGCACTTTTCTTTTCTCTTCCTGTTTTGTTTTCTTCTCCAAATGACTCATTTCCCAAATATTTCTACTCTGCTTTTCCTTTCATCATAAATGTAACTAAAAGCAACCAGCAGTAACCAAGCCACATCTTCATACTATGCTGTCTTGAAATTTCTCACAGGTAAATCAGGCTACTACTTCTGAATTCAGTCATTTTTTTAGGACTCACTCATTTTTTTAGGACATACACACAAACTGCAGATAAACCCTTTGCCATAAAGTAACTTGAATAGCCTGTAATCCAATTCCCAATAGAATCCTTATTTCCACCTGTATGCCCATCAGCCCTGTCTTTCCTGTTGGTGTTCCGGTCTTCTGAACTCTCACTGGAACCACCTCTGAGGCTCTGCTTATGGAATTCAAAGGCTTTTCCAGTATGCATCTCCAAACTCTTCCAAACTTCTGCTACACTTCTCTCAAAAACAGGTTCCAATGACTTGAGAACCACATGGTCCAGTTTGGACACAGCAATAGCCCCA
The DNA here is from genome assembly GCA_007922755.1 of Pedetes capensis. Classification (NCBI taxonomy): domain Eukaryota; kingdom Metazoa; phylum Chordata; class Mammalia; order Rodentia; family Pedetidae; genus Pedetes; species Pedetes capensis. Next base: position 68,701 of record VMDO01003065.1, read on the forward strand.
CTCCCCACACCAATTTTCTGTGTTAACTTGTGTTACTGACAGAACAGCTTAAGGAAGAATGATTTATTTTTGCCTTATCATTTCAGGGGTTCATCCCATGTTAGAAGACAGGGATGGTAGAGCAACTGGGCCTGTGATATAGTCTCTTCATATCATGGCAGACCAGAGCAGAGAGATCTTGACCAGAAGGGTCACATTCAAAGACCCATCCCCAGTGATTTAATTCTGCCAGCTAGATCTCACCTCCCAAAACAGCAGCGCTAGCTGGGGTCCTAGCTTTCCAATGTGACCTTTGGGTAATATGTTAGAGTCAAACCATAGTTATACCTTAATTACCTATCCAAATTAGAAACTTGTGGCTTAATAATGACTTCAAGAAAAACTCATGTGTGTTTGTGTGACTATCACACGTGTATTCATGACTATTACATATATAAGTATATATATATATATATATATTTTGACATATTGCTCATTAGTACTACCCTGGGTTTTGATGGGGCCCTAGTCCCCTTTCAAGATGTATAGTGTCTTTCATTATGGAAAGATTGGCATGCATCACTTCATGTCCTATCCATAAAGAATGGTCAGAAGCATCTCCTACTCTGTGTTATATATGTCCCTTATGAAATCTGAATGGTGCCATAACTTTCCCCCTCAATCATATTTGTTGTCCAGATGTTCTTTAAAATAACATATAGATAAGGAGAGGAAATTGGGCAAAGCAGATACAAAGATAATGTTTCCTTTGTTAGTGTTTGCCTTTTTATATATGCCTTACAAAGGCCAGTAGTGAGGGTGGCAAAACATTTTGATCCAAATAAAAATACATTAAATTGAAAAATTAAACAAAAACACCGTTGGACATTTTTGTTTTAATGAATGGTTGTTTTGCTATAAGTCTCACATTGGGTTAGAAATTCACATCCCATGGTTCTTATCTACTTGACACTCTTCTATGATAATTTATTCCATTTAGCTACATTCTCTTACCCAAGAATGGAATGACTTCTAATTTTTGCACTTTTTCAAGTGTTAGGCTCTCTCTTCTTGTTATTTTGTTTGCTTCTGATTTTAAAAACTTATTTTAGGACTCTTGGTCTGCCATCTTGCATGGCTATTCTGAGCTTTTGACTTCAGTTTTGAAAGAGATGGCAGTACCTTTACCATAGATAAGAATTAGATAACAGTAGATAAGAATTCTATTTTAGACTCAAAAGAGCTATAAAACTGGCTTCCTTAAATGTGTTGTAGAAGCTAACCTTTCTGTGGATTATGTAAAGTGAAGGAATAATTGTTGCCTTTGAGTACAATTAATTGAATGACAAGGCTGTTAAAATATGCTCTTGAGTTTATAGTCAGTTAATCTTTTTTCTTATTTTCTATTTTAAAGAACAGTAGCTTGATAGGGGGCTGGGATTTAGCTCAGTGGGTAGAGCGCTGCGCTGCAGTCTCTGAGGCCCCGAGTTCAATTCCCAGCACCACAAAAATGGGAGAAGGGCCTGGCAATCCACTCCCAAGGCAATCCTGAAGCACTCAGCCATTGAAAACCCTATGAGGGTCGCTATGAGTCGGATACCAACTCGATGGCACCTAACAACAACAACAAGCTTGATAGACCTCTAATAACTATGTTTGCATAATTAAAGGAAAAATATAAAAAGATGTATATTGGATTATTAATAGTTTGTTACATTTGCAAGGTGGGGTTGAAGGGTGGGAGAGGGAGAGACTCACTCTTGCTTTACATACCACATATTTTAAGTTTTAAAAGGCTGTGTTGCTTTGGTGACTTGTTCATTTATTTGCTTATTAAAATTTTATCTTGGCTTGACTTTCTAGAGACTGTCCCTTAGAAAGCAACAATGGGCTCAAACATAAAAAGATTGTGTGCGTGACACAGTGTTGGGAGTCAGACCCGTGTCCACAGCACCTAACAACAATAATCTTTCAGAAATGGTTTGTGAATGAGAGTCAACATGGGGACCTTTTTGCACTCTCCTCCCACTCATCAGAATTGGTGCCTTTTGTGGCATCTATGCAACAGTGGTTTTTTTTTTTTTCTTTTTCCTTTTTGATGGGCTCTAAAAAAGAGCTTGTGTGGTTTTGTGGAGAGAACCTAGGAAACATATCTCTACAATGAATCTGTTTAGGTCCACTGACTTACACCACAGCTGAACATCTTTCCAAGAAAAAGACTTTGCACTCCGTGAGGGTGTAAATAGCATGTCTGAGGGCCTGGGATGGCCCTCATAGAGATTAGAGTTTTGAAAAGAGCAATATGTTGCATGAGAGCAGGAAGAATCTTACTCCAGCACCCTGCTTTTGTGACTTGCATCATGTAAAAAAATAAATTAATGCAGTCCAATTGAAGTTTACTGTTCACCATATATTTCCCAAGTTCATCCTAAAAGTTATAACTATTAGTCAAAAATTTTAAATGGAATTTTGTGTATGAATACATGAGGATACTTTTGATCTATCTAATACTATAATATTTCTCTTATAACTAGTATTTCTTGGTCTTGGTCATTGACATAATGGTTTATATTCAGCAATGCTTTCATAAGTGTCATATAAAATGAAGATTTTCATGGGGCAAAAATGAACAAAGTTGAGATTCAATATCATATGTATAGTTTGTTGTTGTTAGGTGCCATCGAGTCATGTCCAACTCATAGCAACCCTTATAGGGTTTTCAATTGCTGATTGTTTCGGGATTACCTTGGGAGTGGATTGCCACATCCTTCTCCCATTTTTGTGGTGCTGGGATTCGAACTCGGGACCTCAGAGACTGCAGAGCAGTGCTCTACCAACTGAGCTAAATCCCAGCCCCTATATGTATAGTTTAGAAACAGCTATTCTGGAGCCAGAATGCCTGGGTTCAAATTCTGGCTCCATTACATTTTGTGTGACCTTGCGACAACTTACTGGATATCTGTGTGTCTTAATTCCCTTATCTATGAACTGAATAATAGCACTTCCCCCAAAGAATTGTTGTAGGGAATAAATGAGTTAATTTATGAAAAGCCCTTTGAAGAATTTCCAATACAATGTAAATACTGTATCAGTTAGCTTATGGTGCATAACAAAGCACCCCAGAATTTAGTATCTTAAATCAATACACATTTATTATTTCTCATGATTTTGGTTGTCTTGACAATGCTGGGCTGTCTTAGCTGGGACTGAATCAAGGTTGAACCTTGACTGAACCAAGTCAAGGTTGGCTTTGCTTGTGTGTGTTGTGTGATGGCAGGTGGGATGGTACCAATTGGGCTTATTCGTGTGGCTACAGATTATCAATAGCAGCAAGACAGCAAAGCTCAAATGAACAATTTCCTTTTAAGCTCCTGCATCTGTCACATTAGCTATTACCTTATTGGTCAAAGTTTGTCTCATAGCCAACTCCAAAGTTGCTATGGGAGGAGACTACTCAAGAACATGGAGCCAGATGGGGGCTTATGCAGACCATTTTTACAGCCTACTTCAAACACTATATAAGCATTAGCTGCTATTATTATTGTCATTATTATTATCATCTCTCCAGACATAAAGCTACTGAAATTAACTGCTCTTGAGTATGTCTTTAGTTAGTCATTAGCATTTGCTGTTTCCAAATATTGTGGGAGCCTCAAAAATTAATACCTGCAACAAGAGAGTTTTTTAGAGGAGCTTATTCTGCAGGGCTGAAATTATTATTTTTGTTACAAACTGTAGCTGTCCCTACTGGTCTCCCTGGGAGCATTTTGCAGGTTATAAAGTACAGCGATTACTATGGTAATCATATTGCAAGTATAAAATGGCTTTGACCTACTTGTTAAAATGCAGTGTGTATTAAAATAAAGACTGTGATCTTAAAGCTAAATGAACTCAGAATAAAAACAGAATAGCAAGTCCACAGTGCTAGGGAATCTTCAAAGTAAAGGAGGGCACTGGATAAGGAGGACACATTTTTTCCTCATCTCTCCATTTTCCCCTTGATGTCATAACCTCTGGGAAATGACACCAGTGTCAAAGCATTTCTGTTTCCAGCCTGACTTGCAGGCAGATTAAAAAAAAAAAAAAAAAAAATCAGAGCTCCTATTTGCAGAGGCACTGGGGCACTTTGTAGGAGGCACTGTGCTGGGTCTTTCAATACGCTCTTTTACTTTCTTATCATACCATCAGTCTGAAGTAGGCATTATTATTCTGCTCTTATCAGAGAGGAAACTGAGGCTCAAAGAGAAGAAATGACCTGCCCATGCATCAAAATTCCTTTCCTCAAAGTCTTGGATCACTGAGAACACATGAATCAGGATTATGAGACCTAAAAGAAATTGGCCCCAGTTACAGGAGTTGATTTGTTTTCCAGAAGACCCCATTCTCTGATCATTTTCATTGTTTTGTAAATTGACTTATTTATTTAAGAGATGTTTATTGTGTGCCAGACCCTATGCTAACTGCTGTGTTAATCCACAGACAGGGCTCAGAAAGTGTTTCCTGGAGTCAGGGAAGAATTCCCAGATGTCCAGGTTGAGACTCAGAGGACAATAACACATCACTCAGGGGACCAATCTATGTTTCAGGGAGCAGTAGTCCAAAAACCAAGTACCCTAAGGACCTGCACACAGGCAGTTTAGTTGGAATCCAGAGACATGGGGGACAATTTTGGTATAGAAAGTCAGTGTTGTAAGCAAGAGTCAGATCTTGAAGCACTTTCTGAGTCTGATTCCTCTATCTGAGGGTACTAGGGAGCCACAGAAAGATTTTGAGCAGATAATGATTGCTTAGCATGATCACTGGAAGCACATTGTAATAAATGGGATTGGAATAGGGTAGAGGGAGGAAAGATAAGATCTCTGTCAGGGAATCTAGTTAGTAAGGCTTGTGCAGCCATGTAGGACAGAGATGGCAATACCTGGATCAGAGCATGGCTGCAAGAATAGAGATGGGGAGAGTGTTGCTGGCGCATTGAAGTTGTCTGGATGTGGAGGGATTGAGGAGAGTTCAGAATGCCACCTTGCATCTGACCTGGGAGTCTGGGTAAATGGTTCCACTGAGGAAATAAAGGGAAGAGAACGCCCTGCCCAGTCATAGATAGGTTGGCCTTGGGTCTCTGAGACTTGAAGGTGAATATACCCAGGAGGTGGTTAGGACACAGAAGCCTGAACCTTAGGAGAGCTTTCTGGGCAGCTTCCTCCCTGCTGTTCCCTGTCCCCTCCTTCCTCTTCATCATGGACATAGTACTCGTTATCTTACTTCTCTCTGCCCCACAGTGGAGACTAAGCCCAACACACACACAGAAGACTGCTCTTCTTGTTCACTGCAACATCTCACACCTAGAACATTGCCTGGCAGGAAACAAATTGTGAGGAGGAGAATGTGTGACCTTGGAGAGTAGAGGTGCTGAGAAGAGAAGGGCCCCAGACAGACTTGAGGACTTCCATTAAAAGGAAAGACAGAGAATAAGGAGCCAGCAGAGGAAGCTGAGAAGATGGCTTCTCTTTTAGCTCTGAGAATCTTCAGATCCAGCTGGGCAGTTGAATGGCAGAGCGTTTAAACTTTCAAGAACTCAGAGCAGCCCTGGAGACCTGATGGTTTTTTTAAATAGTGGGAAGAAGAGTTAAGTATGCGTTCTCTTGGTTTTCTTTCTCTTTCTCTCCTTTTTTACCTTTACTGAATTAAAAACTTTTTTCCGGCCAAATGCAAGCTTGGCTTTAGCGCATAGGTGAGAAAGGGTAACTGTCATTCCGCTGAATTCAGCAGGAGGCGATTTTTATTTTTCAGGACATTGGATCAATCAACCAGGGCTTCCTTTCCAGGAGAGATGTGTTGGAAAAGATGCTGAGCCTCGTTTTGGGCCGCAGTGGAGAGTGCTGTGATCATTTAGTGTAGACCCGGGCCTGGATAGTGCCATAGCTGACAGGCATTCACCACTCTCTTCAAGAGAACCAATTGCTATGAATAGTCATTTCCCAGAAACACATTCCATCTCATGGTATAGGTTCCTGAAATGTGAATTTTTCCTTCCCATGTGCCTGCTTCTCTGCCGGGTAACTTGTGGTCCTCTGGTTTTATTTGCATAATTCTCTGGGGAGTTAAATCAGAGCAGTTGACTTTTTACAGCCTAATAATTTTTATGCTTCCCAGGAAAGCTGTGACTCCATAGCTTATAAGTTCAGCCTGGTCAATTTTGTCTGTAATTATTTTTTCTTTAGCATAAATAATTTTGAGATATAATCAACCCTCAGCATTATAATTATCAGGGTCATATTAATTGGCCTACTAATAATTCCAGCAGTGAAAGGAAACTCATGTAAGCTGTCTAGTAAATTTCATGTCTCAGGAGCACTAATTCTAGACTCCATCCTGGAAAGAAATCTAAAGGTGAAAGCTTCATACTAGAAATAGGTTTTGTTTTTTTTTAAGTGTTCAGTTAGGAGTTTTCAATTAAGTAGTAGGGAGTGATTGGGTCAGTCAGGATACCTTCAGATTTAACTTATTTTAAGGAGGGCAGATTTTTCATTGGACCAGGCTAATGGAAATCTTCAGTTTGTAAACCTCTCAGATTGGGGTCTCTTAACCAGGATACTGGGAGACGGATGTGGCAATCCACTCCCAAGGCAATCCCGAAACAATCAGCCACCAAAAACCCTACAAAGGGTTGCTATGAGTCGAACACGTCTTGATGGCACCAGCAACAACAACAACAACCAGGATACTAATCTCTAAGCCCAGTACCTGGAAACCTCAACCCTATGGCCAGAGGTGAAGGTTTAGGCAAGAAAGCCTAAACTACAAGAGGCAAGGCAACTTTTTGACTGGTGACTTGTAAGATAGAATCAATCACTTGACCATGAGAGAATCTTATATGAATAAGTGTTAATGTATGAATGGTTGTTCTAAATGCTACCATGTTGCTCCAAGTCAGTTCAATCAGAATGTGAATCTTGGCAATAACCTGCAGTATCTGTTCTGCCCTTATGGCGGGGGTTGGGGGGAAGGAGAGGATTTATGGGTATCAATCAGTAATGATTTACTATCTGCAATGAACTTAGCATTGTTGTAGGAATTATAAGAAATTCTAGAGATCCTGGAAGATAAAACCACTATCTTCCCAATGCTGATTTTTGCCCGGGGGAAGGATAGGGACTGCAGAACAAAAAGACAGACAAAAACCTCCCCCAAGCATGCAATCAGGCAACAACCTAGGAAATACTCACTGGTAGATAGGATAGTATTTTATCAACATAAAGAATTACCAAAAGGAGAGTGTTTTGGGTGACAGAATCAGCATGAGAGAGATCAGTGATTCTGGCTTGCTTTCTGCTCACAGTGGGAAGAGGCTTTGTGGAAAAGGATTTGAGCTCTACCTTGGAGAATTGTAGGATTATCGTTTTCATCTACTGTTGCTACACAACAAATTACCGCCAATTTAGCAGTTTAAAACAACACGTTTGTTATCCCATAGTTCTGTAGGCCAGCAACTCAGGCCTGGTATAGTAGCTTCTCTGTTCAGGACCTCACAAAGCTAAAAGCAGGATGTAGGTCTTCTGTGTCCTCATCTGGTTGTCTTCCAAGATCTTTTAGGTTGTTGACAGAAATCAGTTTCTAGTTGTGATACGACTGAGGCCCCCATGTTTGTTAGTGGTTAACCAGGGTCCACTCTCAACTCTTACAGGCTCTGCTCCGGTCCTTGTCGTATGGCCTCCTCCATGTTCAAAGTCAGGGATGGAAAGCCTGCCTCACACTTGGAATCTCTGCCTCCAGGAAGATCTAGTCTCTTTAAGAGCCCTTGGAATTAGACCAGACTTCCTGGGGATAAACTCCTCATCTTAAAGTCACTTGAGGATGTCAGTTTCAGCTGCAAAGCCCCTTCACAGCAGCACCTGGAGTAGTGTTTGATTGAAAAAAATTAAGAGAAGATGTGTGTACCCCAGTGTTTAGAAATGTTGGGGCCCCTCTCAGAATTCTGCATACTTTGTGGTTACATGGCAGCTGGTGTCAAAGCTGGTAAGCAAAAACAATTGTGAATGTACCAACTTCTCCTGTGGATTGCCTGCACAGTCTGGAGCTGGAAGGAGGGCCTTGCAGAGGAAATGAACTTCAGGTGGTCAATGTGGATTTAGAGTTTGAGGGACCTGACTAGCTGGCTTCTTTCATGAGGTAGGCTCAAACTCTCTCACCGAGCTGCTTTCAGCCAACAACCACCTCTTTTCTTCTTGGCCCTTTCTTTCACAACACATTCATGCAAGCTTTCTCTGTTGCACTTAGTCCAGCTGCACGCTGGGATCATTCTGCTCCTCAGGGACATTTGGCAATATCTGGAGATATTTTTGGTTGTCATCACTTGAGATGAGGGAGTATTGCTCCTGGCGTCTACTGGGAATCAGGGATCGTGCTAAGCATCCTCTATTCTCAAGAGTGCCTCTCACAGCAAAGAATTACCTTGGCCAAAAGGTCAGCAGTGTCAAGATTGAGCAGCTCTGCAAAGTCCCTTTCCTGCCTCTCCTAAGTCTTTTTTAGGCTGCTCTTATTTTTCCCATACTGTTGTGCCTGCCTGTCTGAACTTTCCTTTTCCATCTCAGGGTTTCCTACTCATTCTTCAAGCCTTGCCGCCATCATCATCGTTGGCCAAGGTCACTCATTCTGCTGTGCTGCAGCACTTCTTCACACCTAGATTACATCACTCCTTGCTTCATTTTATTTATAACAGAGATCTCTCCAGTCCCTCTCTCTCCTTCCCCACTTGATTGTGAGTTTGTCTTGAGGACAAATGGTGTCTTTTTTTAAAAAAAATTGTATCTCCAGAAGAAATTACTATAATGTCGTATATGTTGTTGTTGTTGTTAGGTGTTGTCCAGTCAGTGTCCAACTCATAGTGAACCTATGTACAACAGACAAAACACTATTGTCAGTGCTTCTCTGCTATTCATAGGGTTTTCAATGGTGGATTGATTTTTGGGAGAGGGTTGCTGGGTCTGTCTCCCAAGCCTACAGCACCTGGTGTTCCCAGGCGGTCTCCCATCCAAGTACTGACCAGGCCCGACCCTGCTTAGCGTCCAAGATCTAACAAGATCAGATGCCACTGTGATACAGATGCAGAAAATGCCATATATGTCTTCAGTAAATAGTAAAAGTAAGATGGATGGATGGATACAAAGTTTGTGGCAGTAGACCACGATTAATCCTCAGTTCCTCTCTCTCTCTTTCTTCTGAGTATCTTTTTTGCCTGGCATCCAGCAGTTGGTGTAGATCTTGGCCATAGGCATAGTACACAGGAGGAAGTGCACCTCAAGGATCTGGAAGCAGGACCACTCAAGTTTGAATACCATCCCAGCCACTTACAAGCTGTGTTCCTATAGGCACTTTCCTTAAATTTCTGTGCATCACTTTCCTTGTCTCAAAAATGAGGGTCATCATAGTCCGTTCTTCAGAGAGTTGTTGCAAAGATTGGATGAAAGAGTTGATGTAAAGGTGGAGTGGGAGATATTCATTGGCATAATTCTTCCTTGTTTTCCAAATGCTTGATGAGTAAACTTCCCAAGAAAACCAGTGGATCCAAATCAGCGTGGCTGTATGTGACCTGTGCCTCCAACGTAATATGCCTGGAAATACAAAGCCCAAAACTTTCCCTACAAACAAGTATGTCAAGATTTAGGCCTGGAAAATGAAAACCCTGACACCCACATCACCTGCCCATATAAACTACTTCTTCCAGAAATGCTCATAAGAGCCTGAGAGGTATCAGTTTCCCTGTGACCTGGGAGATTTGCTTTTTCACTGTAGGTGTGGTCAACCTAAGATAATGTAAAGATTTCCTCTCTCTTCTCCTGCCTCTCTCCCCCAAAGGCTGTCAAGAGGAATCTCCTCAGTTCTAGATATCATCAGTGATTTTTTGTTTGGTTGGTTTTTTGGTTGGTTTTTTTGTTTGCTTTAGCCTACTTGTTTATACAGTGGAGAAATAATGAATATATTGGTTTGGTTTGAAAAAACTTGCTCTGTGCCCTTTCCCAAACATATTTTCCTGGGCAAGGCCTGGGAATGTACAGAATTGACAAATTCCTTGACCAATTCTTATGTGGACAGTCATATTCCAGTATTTAGAAACGAACAGCCTGGCTGATACATGGAGTTGGAAAGTAGAGTGAGGATCCTAAATGTCTATACAAGTAAGGGATGAGAGACTGAATGAAAACACTAAAAAATCAGCAAAAGCCCAGCTACCTAGCCATAGAATAAAGTAGATGGAATCCAGTAAGAAAGATATAGAGGAAAAAAAAACCCAAAAAACCAGAAACCCTGAACTTCTACAGATTTTAGTTAAGAGTTCAATGTGAGTCAAATTAATGTGATCTTAGAATCATAGTGTCAGGTATGAGGAGGGCATAAACCCACTCTACCCATTCCTGGTCAAATCATGCTTGAAATTTTTGCATTATTAAGAATATTTTCAAACATGCTCAAAGGTAGGAAGTTTGGTACAGTGAATTCCTGTGTGACAGATTTAACGATTATCAAAATTGGGCTATATTTGTGTCCTCTCTATCCCACTTTTCTGTTTCTTGACCTTGCTCTTCCTTCCAACCCTTCCTAAGTATTTTAAGGCAAATCTCAGACATCATGTCAGTTTAGCCTTACAGATCTACATAAATTTCTCTAGAAAGCATGGATGTTTTTTAATATAACCACATCTCACCTACCACCACCAGGGTGGTCAGAGGGTTTAAAGCCATTTATCCATGAGCAACAGTTAATAGAACAGGGTTGGTAGAAGACAGGGCTCAGGCTTTGAAGAATGTCAAATGGAGAGAGGTTGCATTTGTACACTGGGTGTGATCAGTAACTGGGGGGATGTCGGCCACCACCTTCCTACATGGAAGAACTGACTCACTCAAGGGCCCAGCTGTTCCATGTTGAACTATGCAGCTTTGGGAGTTTTCTGTCCTGGAGAGGTAGAGTGTGGCCACACTGTTCATTCATGTTTTGAATGCGGTTCATCAAGTGCCTGCTCTGTTAGATGCTGTGGGCGCTGGAGAGAAGGAGACAGGCCGCCATCAGTTTCTGGTATGTAGCACTATTTCCCAAGGTGTGAGATGGTGTGGGTGGTGCTGGGCCAATGCATTCATTAGCTAACATTGAGTCATACTTTGTTTTAAAAAAGGTTTTTTTCAGTCTTCTAAACCTTCTGTGTGCCTCAAGGAGGGGTCCTCATCAGAGCCAAAGTTGTCCATCTTCTAAAACCTCATCAACTCCCTCTTTAATGAAGAAGAGCAGCTTCAGGTGCATGGTCTTTGGCATGCCACAGTTCCTAGTTAACCATTTTGGAGTCATTTGTTAAATATCTTTATAGTAACAAGTGAGATCACAGGAAAGTATGAGAATAATTGAAACCAAAGTGATAACTAGGGATGGTTTTAAGTTTTGGGGTTTTGTCTGCTTGTTTTTGATTTTCACTATTTTCAAACAGTAAAATTCACTCATGGTTTACTGGTTTGTGGGTTTTGGCAGATGTGTGTAACCACCCTCACCTTCAAGATATAAATCAGTTCCTTTGCCTCCCCAGTTTGTCTCATGCCATCTAGCCCTACCTTCCATCCCCAACCCTTCTTGGCTGGCGCTGATCTACTTTCTCTTCCTATAATGTTACCTTTTCTGAAATATCATATACTACACCTATCTAGTATTGTAGTCTTTTCAATTTGTCTTTCTGTCACTTAGAATGATACATTTGAAATTCATCCGTTTTGTTGTGTCTTAATTGCTGAGTAGTGTTCTCTTGGGTGAATGTATCACAGTTTGTTTATTATAAATAATTTAAGGAAGCTTCAATGTGATATATCATGAGCAAGGTGCTTAATAAAAGCAGATTTTGTAGAAATCCTGAGAGTGGCATGAAAATGACTGAGTCTGGTCACTGGGAATGGTGGTGGGGGACTACTATGTATACACTGCAGAGTTGTTTGCAGTAGGTCATCTTTTAATTCCTTACCTATAATTTCAAAAGTGGATTTGATCAAAATATAAATGTGTTTCATTAATGTCATCTTAGAACATATCTTTCAGAGCATCCTTCTCACATTCTCTTATTCATTTAGTTTCCTTTATCAACTCTCTGCTTCCCTCCTTCCTTCTCTACCTCTTTATCCTCATTCTTATTCTCTGTTGCTTTCTTGCTCTCTTTTCCATCCCCTCCCCCTTCTATTTCATTGGAGTTTGTGCAACTGAATTAATTAGACCTATTTCTCAAGGAGCTGGTTTTCCATAAAGTTCACTTTGCAGTTGGCATGATAGAAGAGCTGGCATATTAATCACATGCTACAATTTCTTCTTTGTATCTGAATCAGGCATGGGTTGGGCTCACTGCTTATCTGCCGTCCATTTGTACCACTCTGTCCTTCGCAGCAAGTGAGCCTGGTTTCTTTGTGACGAAGTAAGTATGGTAGTGAGTGTTGATTTGGTGTGGAATTGCTTAACAGCAACAGACCCTATCTCCTTAGTTAGTATTACAAAGTCCCCAGGAAATAAAGTATCTGTATGAAAATAAATAGGGACTTTTCTTTTCCTTTGTTTGGCTGATAATATCTGTACCATTTAATAGAATGAAATGATAAAAACAACACTTTGTACTTTCTTATTTTCATTGCTGTACTGTGTATTTGTTCATTTTGTGTTTGTGAAATATATTCACTTTATAGACATTCTTGCCACCTTATGCATTTTAAATTCTCAAGCACCCTCAAATTATATATATTACACTTTTGTGTATGTGGAGGAGGAGGGAATGCATTTTGTATCTCCTAAAGATCAAAGTTGGTAGGTTTCTCCATTTAATCAATTTACTGCAGAATATAAAGGTTATAAAAGAATTTGAGTTCATATTGTAAAAGCTTATCAGAAAAATTCCAAGCTATAGATTTTTTCTCTCTCTCAGCAGTGCTTCAGATATAGAGGTTCTTCTTGGTTGCCTCCACTAGTGTTGCTGAATTTAAAATGGCACAGGAAGAGAGAAAGCTCTATTTTCTCTTCTGTGGAATGAGGGGGTTGAGTTAGCCAAGAGATGTCATGGATGCTGAGACTACTTATGCAGTGACTTGACAGACATCACTAATCAATCATAGCACACTTCCCTGCCGAATGCAGTCTCTGACTTCTTGTCAAGTCAGCACTCCAGGAAATTACTAGTAATCAATCAGTGTTAACCAAAGAGATGAAATTTCTTTGCCATTCTCAAACAAGTGATATCTAATCCCTATAGTATAGCTGGGGCTGGGATTTAGCTCAGTTGGTAGAGCGCTGCGCAGCAGTCTCTGAGGTCCTGAGTTCAATTCCCAGCACCGCAAAAATGGGAGAAGGACCTGGTAATCCACTCCCAAGGCAATCCCGAAACAGTCAGCCATTGAAAACCCTATGAGGGTCGCTATGAGTCAGATACCGACTCGACGGCACCTAACAACAACAACAACAACATAGTATAGCTGGGACAGTTTACAAAAGTTAGCCACTGGGTGGCAAAAGAAATAATGACAGAGAGCATAGACTGTTTCAGATTACTGCATTTTATGCTCCCTGAAGGCAGGCATCATGTTTTATTCATAGTTTCCCATGTTCAATTAGCCTATCAGGCAAATCTATCCTCATGGTAGACACTTGTATAAATGTTCATTAAATGGTGCATGAAGGAATGAATGGGAGAACACATCCTTGGCTGATTCTTTCCTCTCTCTCTCTAAAACTTTACAGTCTAGTACTTTTTCCACAAGGCAAGCAGAAGCCTTGCTGTTATTAAATTTCATCCACTTTAATTCAGGCCATTCCTCCAGATTGGCTAGATTGTTTTATGTTCTTACCTGCCGAGCAAAAGCCCAAACAGCCTGGCATCATTGTTGGACTTTCACAAGTTTTTCCTCTACGCCTAGTTCCAGTCATTTACAAACCTACTGAGTAATACTGAGGATGGTCCATTGAATCCTGCTGCTGCTTGACTCTCAATTCTTTCAACTGGATCTGTAGAAGGAAATTGGAAGCTTTGATGATACGGATAGAAATTCTGTCATATTTTCAGTTTTTAACACTGCAGAGAATTAGTTATATGATGCTAAATGTATATAGCCTTTATTAGATATTTATTGGGAGGTAGGTTTTCAATTCCTTTATGAAAAGGACCAAGTATAGTAACTTCACATTTTGATGGTGTAAATATGCCTTTATTGCATAGATACTCAGTAAGCATTTTATATCTCTCAGGACTATTTCATGAAAATAGGCTGAAGTCTCTGTCCTCTTTAACTTTTACAAGACAATTGTCTTTGAAAACAGAAGAGATTTTCTTTGCTACCCAAGCAGTGGGTTTTATCTAATAATAACATTACAAACTCATTTAATAAGATTAGTTATAGGCTAGATATTCTGCTAAATGCTTTATGTATATTCTATGAAATCTTAAAAAAAAAAAACCCAAAAACCAAGACTAGTGATAAAAATTGCATTTTATAGATGAAGTAAGTAAAACTTAAAGAAGTTACATGTCTTGGCTAGGGTCACGCGATAGTAAGTGACAGTACTAGAGTTCCTAGGCAGGCCTACTGCTAAAGTCTGTTTCCCCCAAATATCAGCTCACTCAGCTAAGATGCCACTTCCTCCAGGAAAACTTCCCTGAGCTGCTTCCTCTCCCTCCGAGGTTTGTGAAAATGCTCTTCCTCTGAGTTTCTATGGCAGTTTATATTTTCTTGTGCAACTTTCCATTCCCTGATTGACTGATGGTAACCAGTTTCTTGGCTTCTTTGGGGCTTTTGCTCTTTTTCTGCTTTTATTTGGTGGCTGAGTATATTCATCGTTTCTAGGAGATCTCTCCCACTTTTCCCTGGTACTTGGGCAACATATATAATGTATAGCTACATCTTCAAGAACCTGCTCTTATTAAATTTTCATTGTATTATAGATGAAAGATTCAGGGAATTGTATTCCCTGGAATGGAATAGCAGAATTTGCCTATCTTCTGGACTCCTGGATACCTTGTGCTTATTTACATCTGTCATTGTGTTATGAAACTGTTTCATTTTTCCCCACTTTGTTTTTATTAGCTGTACTTTTATGAATAATTAATATATGCAAATGTTCTTACATTTATTTATCATGCTTGAGGTGCCTCCTAGTTCTTGAGTGTGACAATTCATGAGTTTTATAAATGCCAGAAGATTTTTAGCCATTATATCTTCAGTATTGTTTCTCTCCAACTTCTGTGGTCTCTCCCTACAGGAGTTCTATTAGACATACGTTGGGCTTCCCCATTCTATACTTCATGTCTCCTATCCCCTCATGTTTGTTTCCTTCTTTAACCCTTTGTTTCATTTCCTATGTAGTCCTGAGATCTATGTGCCTCTCTTCAGGAATATCTAATCTATTCAACCTATACTTTAAGGGGCGTGTGTGTGTGTGTGTGTGTGTGTGTGTGTGTGTGTGTGTGTGTGTGTGTTGGAAGAGAGATGGTTGCCAGTCTTACTCTTTTTTATGGTTTCCATTCTAGCTTCAATATTTTAAATCATTTTCAACTTTCTCACATCAGGTTCTTTTTCAGAATGTTTTATGACCTCTATCTAATTCTTGAGTCTGTGATCCTCATATGAGTTGACTTGTGACTTACCACTTTCCTAAATGTTGTATGATTTACCGTCGGGAGCTAATGCTTTGCTGGGCTGATTGTAGCTTGGGTCAGGGAATTGTCTCTTCAGGGAGAATTTTTATTTGCTTCTTTGAGGCTTTCCTGGCATATCATGAGCAAGACCAATCTTTATGTTAATTTTTCCTTTGGATCCTACTGGTTCTGACTTTTGTTTTTCACACTCCCATCTCCTGAATGCCACCAGCCTCAGGTTTCTAATTCTTTATTAAAATTTTCCCTCCCACTGAGAACACAGGTGGAGACAGAGGAGTTTCATGGGGCTGGTTGACATTTTTTCTAATCTGTGTGTTCACTGCAGGTGGAACCTTTACCGAGTATTCTTGGCTTTATACAAAGGTCTTATAACAACTTGCTGCTTTTCCTAGTCCCAAGGCCTTGTCTGTCTCCTGCATGGGCATTAAAGCCAGAGCTCCGGGAACCAAGACAACCTTTTCTCTGCAGCCAACCACCCTTCTCTCTACCATCTAGCCACAGTATGAGTTTGCATGCTTCCCACTCTTGGGCTCTGATTATTTTTCCACCTGGATATTTTCTTTTATTATAGATCAGTTAAGTGTTCAAAAGACTTTTTGTTATTATTTAGCATATTTAGGTGTATGAAAGGTTAGAATTTTCAAGCCATCATCATTTACCAGGACCAGGAGTTTATTACAAACACATAGTAAAATAGTCAAACAATACAAAAGGATATGTGTTAAGATGTTCATCTCCTTCTCTTCTGCAAACTGCTTAGCTCTTAAACCATCTTGTCAGGAACAATAACTTTTACCATTTTCTTAAGCTTATTTCTAGAAGCATTTTATGCACATATAATATACATGTTGTTAGGCATACATAAAGATTTGTTTAATGCAAGCAAGAATACATTTTACTTGCACTGTAGTTACCAATGTATTTTGGAATTCATTGCATATTGGTGTGCTTAGCACTACCTCTTTTTTCTCATGACTGCATAGTATTCTATTATATGGTTGTACTGTAATTTAACGAAGTCCCCTATAATGGAATAATTGTGTTTGCACTTATTCGGATATTACAGTCAGCACTACTGTACAAATGTCTTTTGTTGTGTATCATCTAAAGTAATTCTTTTTAACTATTTTCTGCTCTTCTTGATGCCCCCCACTCTGCCCTCCTGTGAGTTCCTTGTGACCAAGGACTTTATCTTTCATTAGTGACCCCAGTATCTAGCATGGGACCTGGCAACTGAGTGAGCACTTGACTTCATCTTTGTCTCCTGAGTGACTGTGCTCATCTGGAGGTCAAACCAGCAGTCAGGCTAAGTCCTAACCCTCAGTAGGTATATTTTATCCTAGTAACAAGGGCAGCTTTTGTTCAATGGCTATCCATTGAATACTTCTAGTCCAGACATGAGTCAATGCTGTCTTTACAACAATGCTGTGAGATTGTAGATTTCATGATCTTGCTTTACAGACCAGGAAACTAAGGCTCAGTTTACATAACTATAAGAAGCAGAGGTCAGATTTGAACAGTTTTTTTCTGAAATCAACACCTGGTGTCTTAATCACCAATTGACTATAACTATAAGAAGCAGAGGTCAGATTTGAACAGTTTTTTTCTGAAATCAACATCTGGTGTCTTAATCACCAATTGATTAACACAGCCAACAACTTAAACGTTTACTTCTTTGTTCCTCTGTTTATTCATTCACTCAATCAACAGATATTTGTTGGCCGCTCACAGTGTTCCAGGCAGGGAGTGATACATCTTGATGCTGAATAAAAACATCTACCCTGGCAGAACTTAGGGTGTAAAGCAATTGACAGGTTAAGCAAAAAACTGAAAGTGTGCTGAGAGGCTTGAAGGGGTGTCCTACAAAGCTTTGGGAATACATTTCCCAAGAATAGAAGGTCAGGGAAGGCTTCCAGCGTCTGTGATGAGCTGAGCCTGGAAGGATCAGAGTGAGTTGGGGAGGTGGACAGGGGTGTGGACCTGGAGTTCAGAACAGCTGTCCCTTTCTCCCCTGAGTGGGCGGCCCAGGCTCCTTTTGTACTTCGGGTCACTGCCATGTCTTGGGACCTGTGCCTACAGGGCGGGGGGAGCCTGTGTCCTCCTCTTGCAAGATGCCTGAGCCCCTCAATCAGCTCTTTCAAATTTTAAAGCAGTAGCACCCTTGACTGAAATCTCAATTTGGGAGCAGCCCTACGATTGGCCTGCGTCTCGGAGTTTTCACCAATAAGTGGAGTCGGAGGTGGGGCAGCGTCCCTTTAAGCAGCCTGGAGGCAGGCTGGAGAGCTTGGAATTTAGCTTCTCTCCCCGGGACCTGAGAGACTTCCTTGCATCCAGAGCTGCTCCGGCAGCAGCTGCCACCCCAGGAATGTTACCCTCTTCCCCTGCAGCCCCCGCAGGGCCCCCTCGGGCTCTAAGCACTTGGCAGCAGACACCCTGCCCAGCTTCTTAGCCATAGGCCCTCCTTCTGGGTGGCAGGCTCTCTTTCTTGCCTCCCCGCACTTTGCCTCCAGCAGAGGTGCCGGAGGTGCTGCAGTGGCCGAGCAATGCAACACTGAGCCGGGTAAGTGGCCCCAACATCTGAGACATGGAGGGACGCAGGGGTGGCTCTCTCCAGGCTCAGAACCTTCCCCTGCAAAAGGAGCCTCCCACAGGGAAACTGTGGTACAGAGGCGCCTTGACATGCAGGCGCTGGGCACTGAGCTCCGCAGAGGGGACGTGGGGTCATTTTGGTCCGAGTACCTGCCAGCTTTTGCATAGCCACTTTATTGACCTGCAGTGATAATCACTACATCACAAGGAAGGGATGGTGTTAGTGCATTAGGGCTTCTTCCAGGGTGGAAAAAATCAAACTTCTCAGAATTTGCTTTTAAAACAGTCTTTGTTTTATTTTCTTATAGTTCATTTGCCTTAAATATTTAAAACATATTTACTACTAATGACCTGTGTAGTTATTTCTGTTAAACTATCAAAAAATATTTCTTAATGTCTCCAGGAAGGTCTCCTTTGAGATATTATTTATGTCCGCTCACATACCTTTACGTTTTGAGCTTGTATTCCCTAAACATGACCAGACTGCTTATTTTTGTAGGACTTTAAAAATTCATTTCTTTACTGCTTGGTGTGGACTTCTACCATTAAGCAACTGGATTTGTTAATTTATCCACTCTGGGTTGAGGTGGGGGAGGTCCCCTCTCCAGCCTTCTTTGCTCTGCCTATATAAGGGAGGCTTTTTCTGGAGAAAGCTGGTGGGGTAGGAGAGCCTCCTTCTGTTCTCCTGGGTACCACATGCCCACTCTCAGCTGCTCCAGAGTCAGGAGTCAGCAGTGACTGGCATCATGCAAATCTGTGATACTTGGACAGCTATGCCCTGGGAAAATTTAATATCAAAATAATCCCGGGTGATGGTGGGTAGCCTAGTTGGTAAGGTTGAAAAGATGCCATTTTAGGGACCACCCGCCCCTGTCTGTTCACTTGTTCATACCTAAGCAAGATGTTAGGAAGTAATACAGAGGTGCAGAATTTATTTATTTAATTTTTTTTTTAAAGATGAGACAGCTGGACGACAGGCCTTCCAAAACTGGAGCAATGTCTGATGCATGGATTGCCAAATTCCATTTCCGCTCCTGTTAAATTATTCTGGCTTCCAGCAGCCCTCATTTTGCTAGGCTGGCTTTTATTTGAAATTGTTTAGGTGGTGTGAATCATTTGTATACTTTAGGTTCCCTGCTTTCTGCGCGCAGATGTTTTTATCTGTGCAACTAGTTGGGTAATTAGAGAGATGGACGTGGCCTTGTCTGTACAGACAGAACAAATACCTCTTGGGGAGGATTTGGGCCTTTCCTTTTCAAATCATCAATTGCCAAATCTTCCCAGCCATTGGGCAATTCCAGCAAAGGTGTCAAGTGAGCTGAGCAGTGAAGAATTTATACACGCAGCTAATTCTGCTCATCCTACAATAAAACATCTTCCCATGGGGCCAAAAAGCGCGGGGGGGAAGGCTTATAAAAATGATCCTGTGTTCTTAGTCACTGACTACTCAGCTCTTGCTGTTTTTCTGAGAACTTGCCAGGAGAAACTGTTGACTGGTTGGAAGTTTCAAGAAATGCATAACAGAAATCAGGACAAGCCTTCCTTGAGTGACTTTTATTTCTGTTTGAAGGGAAGGAACACTTCGTTAGAATAACAAATCGTGGCCGCTTTTCAAGAGCAAAAAACGGTTCTTGTTCCGAAGGCAGATTCGTTTTAAGAGTGTGAATCATTTGGTTTAGGTTTTTTTCTTCGTCTTTTTTTTCCTCTGTGGTGGAGGCTTGGAGATGATTAAACGTCCTGTCTGCAGGAAATTACCAGGAGATTTGAGTGTTTTCCTGAATCAGCCTCAGATGGTACACAGCTTTGGGTATAATACAAGAAAGCTCTGTTACTAGGCAGTCTGTCTTCAGTGATACAGTCAGCCTTCTCGGTCTTTCCAGCTTCTCCATCAACAAGCTTTTTATTTTTTTTTATTTTGGGGGTTGTACTCACATTTAAGAAACTGAAATACTTCTCTCATTCCCTTTGTGAAGTTTTTATTTTTTCTTCTTCTTCTTCTTTTTTTTTTTTTTTTTTTTTCCTGTACTGGGGGTTGACCCAGGGCCTCATGCCTGCATGCTTTGCAAGTGCTGGGCCACTGAGCTGTGCCCCAACCCTATTTTTTTACTTTTTGAGTCAAGCCCTTGCTAAGTTATGCAGTCTACCTCCGGTCTTGAACTTGTGATCCTCCTGCCTCTGCTTCCAGAGCCGCTGGGATTACAGGCATGCACCACCGAGCCCAGCCCTTTTTTCTCTTTTTTTGACACAGGGTCTCACTGTGCTTACTATGTAGCTTTGGCTGGCCTTGAACTTGTGGTCCTTCTGCCTCTGCCTTCTGAGTGATTTGATTACAACAATATACTACCAGGCCCAGTACCTTCCTGAGCTGTTTTAAATAATAGTCATCCTCGTAGTTGTTGTTGTCGCCGCCTCCTTCCTCCTCCTCCTCCTCCTCCTCTTCTTTTTTTTCTTCTTCTTCTTCTTCTTCTTCTTCTTCTTGTTTTGTTTTGTTTTGTTTTGTTTTATCTTTGGTATGCTGGGGATAGAACCCAGGCTGTATGCATGCTAGGCAAGTGCTCTACCACTGGGCTGCATCCCCAGCCTTGGAACTTAATTTTGCAACAGTTTTATTGATCCTGCTTCCCCCACTGGCCTCCTCCCACTAGCTTTGACAGGAAAAACTCTTGGTTTCTTTTCCTAAGACTTCCTTGAAGCCAGGCTTGTTATCCTTTGGGACACAGATGTCTCAAGGAACAGGAGGTGATGCGAAGGTCTGAACCAGTGCATGGCAATTTGGTGGTGACATTTGTGGTCTCTGTAGAGCTATTTGTAGAGGAGGCAAAACAGCTCTGTGCTGTGTTTACCTGGAAATGCACCAACCATGTGAAGAATGGGCAATCAAAAGACTCTAGGGGACCACTGAGAGGCACAGCACGGAGCTTTGTGTACTTGTGGGTGCCGAGAGATCTGTGGTTTTTAATAATTTCTAAAACCAAATCTTAGAGATGCTGTGTTCTCCAAAATATCTTCCTTAATCTTTCCTGAAACATACCCAGTCCCATTAAGCACTTCCTAGCCCTATAATAAAATAGGAGAGCTCTGGGAGAATGTAAACTCACTGTGACACTCTGATGTCAATGGGAAGAAGCAGAGGGGATAGTGCTTTTAGCTACCAAATCACAGAATGGTAATCCTGGTTAAATATAAGAGAACTTTATGGGAGTCATATTGACAGTTTAAATGTAATGTTCCAAAAAAGTTTCTTTGATATTTTTTATTCTTTCAAAATCTAAATGGCAAGGGATTCTTTTCCAGGATATTTAACATTTGATTACCATGTAGGTTTATGTTTGTGTGTGTGCGTGTGTGTGTGTGTGTGTGTCTATGTGAGACATTATTTTTTTTTTATATCCTGCTGTTCTATATGACAAGCAGAGGAAGATTCATTTTTTTGCAAAGATCGTAATCTGGATGACTTCCATAAGAATGGAAGACGTGTAGGGGTGACGGAGGGAACAGATGCAGGTACTGTAGAACTCAGTGTCTGGGAAAGCTCAGGAATGATTTCCTTGCAAGTGTAGCCCAAAGGCCTTTGAGAATTGCTTTACCTTGGGCTTCCAGCCTCCAGCCTGTGTATGGAGATCACTGTGCCTATCACAAGGGTCTCCATCCTCACGAGGGACCTTCCTAGGCAAGATGCCAATGTGCAGGGAGAGTTGCAGGTGATGTTGCTTATCACATCTTTGAAAGTTTTCCTTTTTAAAATATAACTACTTGATTCCTTGGGAACATTTATAAGAGGTTTTTCTGTGTTCGCCTAGGCTACTGTACTTGGTACTGGTTCTTTTTGTTTTATTTCATTTATTTTGAGACAGTGTCTTGCTGCATAGCCCAGGCTAGCCTCAAACTTGTGATCCTCCTGACTCTTCATCCCAAGTGCTTCATTTTAGTTTTTAATGATTGAGGCTCCCTTCAGACTTCTGGGAATCAGCAAATACCTGTTGTGTTAAATTTCAGATAAGTTTTGAGTCCTAGTACAGCCCAAGGTAGAGGCCTCATCTTGGTACATTTGAAGTGATATTAGTCATGAACAGAATGAGAGCTAGGAACGTAGGGAGCATTGCCAAGCACAGACCAAATGCCTTGTGACTCTTTCTCTGACTTTTCATAAGAATACTCTTTAAAATATCTGCCTCAGTTGGTCTGTAGTAAGGCCTAGAAATCTACCTTTTAAAGAGTAGCCTGAGTGGAACCTTGGACTATATCTCAAGAAGCCCTTTGCTGTTTGTTTATCATGAGGGACTGGTTCCTATGGGGCCCATGCTGTTAACTTTCCCCGTTTTACAGATGAGAAAGAGTAGCGGGGCAACTAGGTGGCCATGAAGGGTTCCTAGCCTGTGACTGTCCATCTTGAGTCCATGCTCTCAAGTGTGTGCTCCTGTGGCTTGGGGTGAGGGGTAGTGGTCTTTGCTTCACAGTTTATATCTAGCAAGCCCTCTGCCTACAGAGGATCTTCTCTAGGGTGTTGGCATTCAGTAGGCAGCAGTCAGCCAGTGGGGTCCCCATGTTTGCAGTGTATTGCGATGGAATTAGGGAGATGGTGTAGGGGTGGAGGCCCTAGTGCTGACATGTGCATATGCAGCTGCTTTGCCTTGGGATCTTTAAGTGCTGAATGAAGACAAGCCCAAGATAAGATGGATTGGTTAGTAAGGGGCTATTAAGTCTTCCAGCTTTTGCAGTCCTTTGAGAAGCTGCCACGAGCTCTCCTGCAGGCCGTAATGCCTCCCACAGGTTCTGCCTCAATGCCAAGCAGGTGGAAGCCTCTCCTTCTGCCTATAACCTGAGCCCCCCTGTAGCTCTTCCTCCACCTCCTCTGTGTGCTCCCCTGCTCTGGGAGGAATCCCACAGAAAATGCGTGCAAGAGGATGAGCTAGATGCAGAGAAGCCTCATTCAGGCCTCTTGGCTGAATCTCCTTGGCTTGACCTGAATTCTCTTGCTCTCTGGTGCATGGACTGGAACTGATTTTTCTGACTTAACCACTACAGAATTGTGATACAGGACAAACCTCTTGAACATGTGAGTTTTGGCTTTATTACCTATGAAGAGGGAAGCCCATGTCCACCCTTCCTCCTGTGGGTGGGAGTGACAGAATGTCTGGGAATGCACCTTGGACTTCATTGAAACATTTTGAAGATATGGTCATGTCACTTTGTAACCCTGTTTCTCTTCCTGTGGTCTAGGGAATACCTGCTTAGTGACTTGCTCTTCTACAAAAGAAAACAGAGAAGCTTCCATGGATATTTGGAACATGTGGTCTTCTATGTCTCACTCTTGAAGAGCCACAGTTCACACCAATATATTAAAACTGAACAGCCTTAGAGTACAGAAATCAGTTAAACCTTGGCTTTGCACATTCCATGCTAATCTGCCCCTGAATGTCTTTTCAATCTCATCTCTCAATGTGCCAGAGAACATACTTGGTAACACAGGAGCTGCCAAGCTTATTAGCACTGTGACAAGTCCCATCTCTGAACCTCAGTTTCCTTTTCTGTCAAATGGAAATAATGGTGATACTTGCCTTACAGAGGTTGAGGGAGGATGTCATGAGTTCAGAGACGTAGAGATCTCTTTCCACCTGTGATCAGTGTTTGTCCAATTGGATCATTCCCTCTTCCTCACTGCTTCTTGCTTTATCTTCCTCCAACCTCAGGGTCTTTTTCTGCTCTTTCCCCTCTCTTGTTGTTGTTGTTGTTGTTAGGCGCCATCAAGTAGAGTCTGACTCATAGCAACCCTATGTACACCATAGTGACCCTCATAGGATTTTAGGGTTTTCAATGGATGATCGTTTTCGTATTGCTTTGGAAGTGGATTGCTATGTCCTTTTCCCATTTTTGCAGTGCTGGAGAGCAAACCCAGGTCCTCAGAGAGTGTGGAGCAGCACTCTCCCAACTGAGCTAAACCCTAGCCCTCCCCTCTCTTAGATCTGTAGAAATTGGCCTGTACTTGTCCTCTTCCTCCTGGCTCATCTCCTTTTATTCTATTTTTCCCTTTGCTTATGCCATTTCATCCATAGTTTCATGGATGACCAGCAAGTTTACATCTTTAGCTTGCACCTCTCCTGAGCACCATACTTGCACCATTATTTCTCAGTGTCTGCAGGGGACTGTTTACAGGCCCCCCAAATCCTAGGGTGCTTAAACCACTTACATAGAATGGTACAGCATTTGCATAAAGCCTCTTCATAGCCTCTGTATAATTTAAATCACCTCTGTTGTTGCTGTTGTTGTTGTTGTTGTTGTTGTTGTTGTTGTTGTTGTTGTTAGGTGCCATTGAGTCCTGTCCAACTTATAGTGACCTTATGGACAACAGAATAAAACACTCCCCAACACTATGCCATGCCCACACTATGTCAGTGCCTAACACTATGTCAGTTCTTTTCTGCTATTCATAAGGTTTTTGATGGCTGATGGTTTGGGGATTGTTTTGGGAGTGGGCTGCCAGGTCCTTCTCCCATTTTTTTCAGTCCTGGGAATCAAACCCATGGCCTCAGAGTGCAAAGAGCAAGCAATCTACCAACTGAGCTAAATTCCAACCCCAAGTCATCTCTAGAATACTTAAAATATCTAATGCAGTGTAAATGCTAGGTGAATAGTTGTAGTAACTATGTCATATTTGTAAGGAATGATAAGGAAACACGTCTGTACATGTTCAGTATAGACACAGTTGTATTTTTCAAATACTTTGGATTTGTGATTGGTTGAATCTGTGCATGTGGAACTCACAAACACAGAGGGCCAACTATATGCACATCTGTCTTCTCAGCCTCTTCATTAAATGTTAGATAGGCTTCTTGAACTTAATGAATCAAAACATAGCTCTAGATCTATTCTTGTCTCCTAGCATTTACCATATCAACAGCCTCCTGGGTACTTGAACTAAAATTTTGACACCTTTGGTCAAAGTGCTATACCACTGAGCTGCTTCCCCAGCCCATTTCTTTTTTTACTTTTTGAAACAGGGTCTCGCTAAATTACTCAGACTTTCTTATACTCTTATGTCTACACTAATGGGAATGGGAATAAGTCCTTTCAGTTCTATCTCAAAAATATATTCCAATTTGGGAGTGGGCTGGGAAGGTAGAGGAGGAAGACTGACTAGAAGAAGGCTTGAGGTAACCTCCTGAGGTGCTGAAAATGTTTTGTATCTTTATTGTTGTTGTTGTTGTTGTTGTGTGCCATCCAGTCGATATCCGACTCATAGCGACCCTCATAGGGTTTTCAATGGCTGACTCTTTCGGGATTGCCTTGGGAATGAATTGCCAGTTCCTTCTCCCATTTTTTGCGGTGCTGGGAATTGAACTCAGGACCTCAGAGACTGCAGCGCAGCACTCTACCAACTGAGCTAAATCCCAGCCCTTTGTATCTTTATAGGGTCTAGGTTACATGGATGTAGGCATTTGTCCAAATTGATCAAACTATACACATAAGAGCTGTATATTTTGCTCAGTGTAAATTCTACCTCAGTTAAAAACTAGGATATAAAAGACACTTTTCCCAAATGGACCACTCTTTACCATCTCTACAGCTCCAGGTTTCATCCATGGAAACACTGTCTCTCACCTTGATTACTTGATAACCTTCCCTAACACCTGGTGTTATAGGCTGATTCAGAATGTAAAACTCCCCAGTTTACATCTTTAGACAGCTTCCCATTGTAATAAGGACAAATCCCAAACACTCTGCTGTGACAGTTGAGACCCTTTCACTACATCAAGATCCCACCCTTGCCTACTCCTAGAAGGGCATCTCCCATCCCGGTTACTGGTACTGAGGCTTCAGCCACACTGGCCTTTGAGCAACCACTTCCTCCTAACTCTGGGCCTTTGTCTCTGTTGTTCTTTGTGCTTGGAATGTTCTTCCTCTAGAACTTTGCCTGGCTCACGGTTTCTCATCTCTGAGGTCTCACCTTAAATGTCATTCCGTCAACAGGTCTTCTTGCCTAGCCTGTTCCATTTCTACCCCCTATAGCCCACATTTCTCTTGGCTCCATTACCTTATTAACTTTTGTCCAAAGCACTGCTCAAGATCTGAAATACCTATTTTCACTATGACAACACCCTGTCCCTCATCGTCCTTTAAAGCCAGGGACTGTGTCCTTTAAGTCTCATCTTGACAGTACTTGTCATCTAGGGACAGCTCCCTATGTAGATTTTGACTGTTACCTAGGCCAGTGTCTGACATAGCAACAGTAAGAAAAATGTTACCAAATTTAAAAATCTAAAAATTATTTTCATTGTATACTCCCCTCCTTTTCTCATTTCCTTTTTCCTTCCTGGGAGACAGAAAAACTAACGTGCTTCTTGACCCTGCTCAGTTCCTGTACTTACATTTCTGAGCCTCAGTTGTTTTTTTTTTTTTTTAATTGCAAAAGGAGGTCAGTAATTGTTGCCCTGTGCGGAGGTCTGTAACCCCCTGGAGGAAGGTATCATTGCAGTGTGAGTGTGCATAAGTGTTTCATCACCTTTTAAAAATTGCACCCTGGCTAATGGTTTTCTTTGAAGACTCTGAGCTTCTGAGCTCTCTTGCCTAGGAAGTCTGATCAGATGCAGCTGTTCTGGGAATTTACATGGGATCCAAGGGTTTTTAAGATTAACTACAACTCTCTCAAAGCTTTTGAAACTCAGAGAGCAGTAAACATATATTTATGTTTGAATCTACTGGAGAAAATTCTCCCCCGAGAACAAAGGTTGAACTGCACGTACAGAGCTGCAAACTTCCTCTCCTCTCTGACCCCAGTGGCCACCTCTACCTCTCACCTAATATCATCGTCAGAGTACTTACTTAAAAATGAGAGCAAAAGATTGCATGTCCTAAAAGAGGAAAAAATCAACAGATACCGGTGTGGAAGAGAATGCCCTTCCTTGGGAAAGTGGAGAATAATCAGGTGTTTCTGAAAACCCACAAGCTGTGGTTTATTTGCACTATTCATCAAGTTACTAGGACAGGAATAGTCCAGAGGTTTTATTTGCCTTGAGCTCTGGTTAAAAAAGATTAGGGGGAACTTTCAGAGCTCAGGAGGACCATACCGTGATTGATTAGCAATGCTTGCCAGGGGCAGGAACCACTCTTGTACATAAAGAATTAGAGAATGTTAGCGTTAGAAGGGCCCGTGGAGATCATCCAGGCCAGCTCTTCCTGTGACAACTAATGCACTGTATGTTTAGAGGCATTAGAAAATACTTCTTAAGTTTAACAAAGTGATAACAGTATTTTTTTTTTCTTTTGGCTACTGGGGGTTGAACTCAGGGCCCTGCTCATCATGTTAAGCACATGCTCTACCAATAAGCTACACCTCCTCCCCTAAACCTTAGCTTTTAGGCCCTCCTGGCTTCAGTGTCTTCAGTGCATCCAGCATGGTACACTGCAACCCTTCCTGACACTGTTCCATGGGATCCTCACAAGACAATTTTGAGGCCAGTGAAGGTGGGGAAATTCTCCATTTCTGAATCTCCTTCTCAAGGACGCATGTAGCATAAAAACATAGTAGAGGTCCTGAGGAGTTTGGCCATAAACAAACCCATGGAACATGGCTTTTCAAACCTATGTGCTCCTGGGATGCTTTTCAAGGACACCTGTTGCCATTTTGCAATGCACTGTTTAGATGATGCTGCATGATGTTTAGATCATGAGGAATATATTCATTTCCTAGAACCGCTATGTCAAATTTCCACACCTTAGTGAATCACAATTGCCAACATTCATTCTCTCATGATTTTGGAAGCCAGAAGTTTGAAAGTCAAGATATTGGCAGAGATGTGCCCCCTCCTGAGGCTGTGGGAGAGAATCCATTCTACCTTCTGGTGACTGCCCGTAATCCTTGCCATCCCTTGGTTTTCGGCCACATCACTCCAGTATCTGCCTTCTTCTCTGTCACAAGTCCCTCTGCTTTTCTCATATGATTCCATGTGATGACATTTAGGGCCCATTTGAATAATCCATGATAATGTCTTAATTTGGAATTCCTTTATTTAATTCTCTGCCAAGATGCTTTTCCCAAATAATGGTAACATTTACAGGTTCTGGAGATTAAAACACAGACATATCTTTGGGAGACCATTTTCTACTCTACCACAGGGCCACAATGACTCAAGTCAGGAGACCTGGATCAAGTTCTCTTTGTCATAATTAGAGTAGTTAAATCATAAATCAGGCCCATTTCCTGACAACTCAGTTTCCTCTAATAAAAAGTGTGATATAATTATACAAACTTCATCCTTTGTAGGATTATTATGAAGATTAAACAAGATG
The DNA here is from genome assembly GCA_007922755.1 of Pedetes capensis. Lineage (NCBI taxonomy): Eukaryota > Metazoa > Chordata > Mammalia > Rodentia > Pedetidae > Pedetes > Pedetes capensis. The sequence continues at coordinate 97,211 of VMDO01003065.1, forward strand.
ATACATACCACAGGTCAATACTGGGTAAATGTTGGCTTATTACAGCTATATAGTCTTACTGTTGCTATGTTACTACCCACATCATCATGTTCCTTCTTTGTGAATCTTATTGTTGAGTGAGGTAATCTGGGCTACCCTGGCCCAGAATACCCAGGGTTCCTTTCAGAACTAGCAGACTGTGGTTCTGGATATATCAAAGGCCACATTATATTTTTTAAATCTTTTTGTGTTTTTTTGAGATGGAGTTTCACTATATAGCCCACGCTGTCCTCAAACTCATGATCATCCTCCCTCAGCCTCCCAGGTGCTGTGATTCCATGTATGTGCCCCCATGCCTGCCTTATTCTTCTCATTTTTTTTTTTTCATTACTGGGAGTTGAACCCAGGGCCTCATGCTTGCCTGCTTTGCAAGTGCTGTACCACTGAGCTGCTCCCCCAGCCCATTTCATTTTTTACTTTTTGATACAGGGTCTCGCTAAATTACACAGACTGCCTCTGGTCTCGAACTTGCAGTCCTCCTGCCTCGGCCTCCCAAGTTGCTGGGATTACAAGCACGCACTACTATGCCTGGCTGCCAGGCTTATTCTTTAAATCTTTCCATTGCTGTGCAATATATGCATATAGAGAAGTATCAAGGCTTTCAGCCCAATGAATTTTTATAAACTGAACATACTCATGCTCACTTGTTTGACTGGCATACACATCAAGAAATGAAATATTACCACTGCTCCAGATACTCCTTTGTGCCTCTCCTTTATCCCCTTGATGCTCACCACTATCCTTGTATTTAAATTTTATTTATTTATTTATTTATTTATTTATTGCAGTGCTTGGAGGTTGAACCCAGGGCCTCGCACATACTTTGCAATTGCTTTACCACTGGGCTTTACCCCCTGGCCCATTTTTTGTTTTTTCTCTTGAGACAGAGTCTCATTAAGTTACACAGGCTGCTTCTGGCCTCGAACCTGTGATCCACCTGCCTCCGCCTCCTGAGTTGCTGGGATTATAGGTGTAAGCCACTGCTCCCAGCCTACTATCTTTATTTCTAGCATCATGGATTCCCCCCTATTTTTAATATTTCATGTAAATGGAATCATGAAGTATATGCTCTATGTGCCTATTTTACTAAATACTTTGTGAGATTCATTTTGTTCTGTACAGTTGTAGATCGTTCATTTTAATTGTTATATGGTGTTTGGTTGCTAAATATATCACAATTCACCCATTCAGTTATTCATGGGGCTTGGTTAGCATCTAGTTAGAGGTTATTACAAAGGATGCCATTGCAGGCATTCTACTAAATATATTTGGAGGAAGCATAAAATGCTGGGACGCATTCCACAGTTTGTGTAATCAAGAACTCTTCCTGCCTTTTCTCCTAAAATGTTTACTTCCTTGACTTCCTTGGCAACATGGAGAACTTTTTTTTTCTCCAGCGCTAGGATCAAATCCAGGGCCTTATTGTTGTTAGGCAAGCACTCTACCACTGAGCTACACCCACAGCCCTGGAGAACTTCTTATAATCAAGAGTGTCCTAGCTTGTTTGGGATAAACTGAGTAGCTTATAAAAGCAAATTTCTCACAGTTCTGGAGACTGGCAAATCCAGGATCAAGGTGCCAGCAGATTCAGTGTTTGCTGAGGCTCACGTTTTCATGACAACAATACCGTTCTCTCCATATCCTCACACAGTAGAAGGGGAGCTAGCTCTTTGGAGTGTCTTCTTATAAGGGTACTAATCTCAATCATGAGGGCTCTGTCCTTACAACCTAGCCACCATCTAAAGACTCCACCTCATATTACTCCTCCGGGAGTAGAATTTCAACACATGAATGGGAGCAGGGTGTGGATAGAGACATTCAGAAGATTGCAGAGGATCCTCCTCACTCAAAGGAGCTGTTCTCATGGCCTCTCTGCCGTGTTGCCAAGCAGTGGGCCATGCCTGCGTTTCCCTGATGTGCTGAAATCTTTTGGGCCCATGGTCTTTCCAGAATACTTCCCTTGGGCCTGCCTCTCCATGGAACTGAGACAGGATATGGTAATTTCACAGGAATCAATGCTTGGCCAGCCACAGCTCCACCTCCCAGCATCCCACTCAGTACCATTCATGTACCCACACCCCACTGTCAGTGCCAAACCAGCCCTTCCTTCCCTGGCGGCTTTAAGGAGAGACAGGATGGGTCACAAGTGTCCCTTTCCTTCTCCATCTGGGGCCTCCACTGAACTGCTCCCACCCTCCCATTACAAAACCCCAAGCTTCATATTTGGAACAATGCAAGATGTCTTGTGGATGAGAGCATGTCCAGCCAATGGCTGGAGGGAGAAGGGCGGAGGGAGGAGTTGGCACTGACTGGCAGAATGATGTGGACATAAGCCAGAAGCTTGACACCCTTGCCCAAAAAGGTTGGGAGCTGCTGGTGTAGCTCAGCCTTATAATTTTTCTTTTGTTGGAGAGGCTGAAACTCACACTTCAACTGCTTGTGGTGCTGTGCATGAGAGGCTTTTCTTGGATGCTGAAATTGAGTTCGGTCATGGGTGAAGCGTTGTTATAATGTGATGAATGGTAGCATAATATATGTGACTTTGCTCAGGGTTCCATTAATTTGCACCAGGTTGGCAATTTACATGTCAGTTCTGGAATTAGCTGAGAAAATCTATGGTACATGTTGGGCCCAGTTACCAGAACATTTCATGTAGAGAGATGTAAATGAAATTAGGCTTGGTGCCAAAAACTCCTACCCATTTGTACCTTTTTTTTTTTTTAATTAGGTGTCCTTACAAATAGAGAGAGAGACATGGGCGATAATGCATTTTAAGTGTCTTGGTTAGGCTTGTGTTTATTTTCCCTGCCTAGTGACCAAGAAGTAGGAAAGAACATGGAAATGTTTGGGAAGGGTGAGGTTGACTCTGGAGAATTTTTATCTCTTCAAGTCAACAAAGAATTAAGCTCTGCTTTTCTGTGGGATTATAATATCTTATACATATGAATAAACAATTGAGTAATTCCATTGTAGGCTCCTTTGGAGATATGATTATAGTAATAGTTGTCATTTATTGAGTATTTTTCCTTATGGCCAGCAGTGTACTATGAGCTTTTTTACATTCTGGATCAGCAAACTTTTTCTGGAAAAGTCGCAATACTAAATATTTCAGGTTTTACGAGTGAAGAGGCAAAATCAAGGATATCGTATAGGTACTTTTATAATAATAAAATAAATTCTACAGAATTTTATTGATAGAATTCAAAACATAATGGTAAAAGTTGATTATGAGTATTTTGTAGCACAGATTTACTAATGAGAAGAGTGCAGTTCTTTCTTGGAGGGGTAGTGCTTAGATACCATCTCCTATCACGAAATAGATTACACAACCTTCATCTGTAGAAATCATTCTTAGTTCATGGGCCATACAAAAGCAGGTAAGCTGGATTTTGCCTGCTGGCTATAGTTTTATTTACGTAATTGCCAAGCCTTATGTATATACTTGTTGTTGTTGCTGTTATTGTTGTTGTTGTTGTTGTTGTTGTGTGCTATCAAGTCTTGTCCTACAGTAATGTTTAAGTTAGGGCTATGCGGCACAGTGAGAAACTCACCAGCAGCATGAATGAGTTGGGAAATTTTTTTCTCCAGCAAAAGAAGTTTAAAGGCAGCTGTGTGGGGCTGGTGGGGCAGCTTCACTATGTCATAGAGACCCAGGTTTCTTTTTTCCCGTCCTGCCAACCTACCATGTGGCTTCTTTCCGCAGAATCACTCCATGGTCCCAGCTGCTGCCACTAGATCTGCAGTCCAGACAGCAAGGAGAAAAAAAGAGGGAAAGAAATAAACATCTCCTCTCTCTTAAGGGGGTTTCAGAAAGTCCTGTCTAATACTACTACTGTCTCCTTGCTGGAACTTGGACACAGGACCACACATCTCTGCAAAAAAAGGCTGAGAAATGAAGTTGCTTGCTCCATTTGTTAGTGTTCTTAGATAAAAACTGGAATCATGTTGCCGAAGAAGCAGAGATGTTGGGATAATAACAGGAGTCTCCGCTCATCCACAGTTTCACTTTCCATGGTTTCGATGACCCATGGTCAACTGTGCTCCAAAAATATTAAAGGGAAAATTCCAGGAATAAACACTTGATAGGTTTTAAAGTGTACACAGCTCTGGATAGCATGACAAAATCTCATGCTGACAGGCGACCCACTTTGTCTTGCCTGGGACTTGAATCATCCCTTTGCCCTTTGAGTCCCCTCGGTGTGCAATACCCACTTATTCGTCACTTGGTCGCCTTCTTGGCTGTCAGGTTGACTGAACCTATATCACAGTGCTTGTGTTTGGATTCAAGGGTTTTGTACATTTGCAGTTTCAGACATCTATTAATCCTTGGAACATGGCCTCCGCAGATAAGCAGGGGGCTGGGGCTGCTGCTAGTAGAGTTCCCTGTTACATGTAGCAAGGTCAGAACATGATCCTCAGAGAGAGAGTGCCCTCTTCCCCCAGACCTTATGGTATCAGAGTGGGATTTAACCAAGGCCTGCTCAGTCCTGCCTCTTCTCCCTTCCCCTCTCGCTGTGTGTGCCCTCAAGCATTGTGGGGAGGAACACATGGATGATATTAGGAAGGAGCTGTTGGCTTGATTTGTATACGCCCTTGCTCCGCCCAAAGACATTCCCAAGAAACCCAGAAGGATGAAAGCCAACATCCTTCAGTGAGGAGCTCTGCAAAAGCTGGGTCCAGGCACATGTCTGAGGGGAGGCCTCACTGGGGCCTCCTAATTCCCCTAAACACAGATGCAACTCTTGAGATCGTACCAAACATCTCTGTGTTCATATGGAGTTGGAGATAAGTGCAGTACCCAGCAAGCTCAGGCGTGCAGGCAGAGAAAGCTGGCAGGCCATGTTGTGAGCCCGGTTACCTACAAAGCTGTGTAGAAGGAAGGACGTGGGATTGAGAAAACAGTGACAGGCCATGTGATCTTTTGCAATGATTCCACTCACTACTGTGGCTTAAAATTTGGCCAAGAAAGTTTACAACGTCTTGTCTTATCGTAAATAGGAAACTGGAGGAAGATAGATACAAGCTTTCAGGTTCTTTTTATAAAGGTACACATGTCTGCATGTATATATATCTGGCCATTAAGGAGAACATTTGTGTGCTTGCCAAGAACCAAGAGGTTCATCTTACATCCTCTCACAACAGTCCTGTGGGGTACCATCATCATTCCACTTAAAGATAAGTAAATGTGGTGCTGAGAGCTTACGTAACTTGCCCAAGACCACACAGCTCATAAGTTGGACTCAAGCTTAGGTAGTTGGACTTAAAACTTCGTTTTCAACTGTACTGTTCATGACCATAATACTTGAGTCACCCTGTGAGATAAGAGCTTTAATAGCATTATCAAGACACATGGGATTACAGTGGAAGTAGTGATTAATTTTGACTTGGGAAGAGGGAAGGCGGAAGGTTCCAAGAGGTGGTGATATTTGAGCTGGGCTTAAAGAATGAGTAGGGCTCTGTAGGTGGGGAGAATAAAAATCCATTGAAACAAATTGTGGCTGGCCAAATCTACTACTACTGTGTATTCTTGAATCTCATCCACACCCTTTGAACAGTTTTAGAGAGCTGCTCTCAACCATGAATCCAACCCACATGACGTTCTAATCCCCATCTGATTTTGTAGCCTTCTAAAACTATTGAAAAGGTACAGATTAGATTAGATTAGATTAGACTGGGGAATACACAGAATATAATAACTATTTGGGCATGGTGGCACACGCCTCTAACTCCAGCAACTTGGGAGGCTGAGGCAAGAGAATCATGAGTTTGAAGCCAGAGGCAGCCTGAGTAACTTAGACCCTGTGTCAAAATAAAAACTAAAAACAAAAGATGGGCTGGGGGTGCAGACCAGTGGTGGAGCACTTGCAAAGTATATGCAAAGTCCTGGGTTCAATCCATGAGTACTACTACTACTACTACTACTACTACTACTACTATTACTACTACTACTACTACTACTACTACTACTACTACTACAATATAATAATAATAACTAGACCTGGTCAATTAGAAAGCAAGGAATGGATTCAGGGGAGCTGTGGTTTTGCTTGCTTTCCTCTGAATCTCATCATAACCATTAAAACAGCCAATCCATATCCCAGAGGCCTGTGTCTACGTTTCAGCTGCATTTCTCACACCGGGAGCCAAGAGCAAGCCTCTTCCCAGAAGATGACTTGCACTGAGTTTTGATGGCCTGATATCAAATCGTTTGCGCCTCTTTCCACGGTATTCATGACTTCAGTTTGTATGAGCCCAGCTGTGTGTTCATGTAAAGGAATAAAGCTCATAAATAAAAGAGGAGGTGAAAGTCGTTTTAGTCATGAGGCTCCTACTTAACCACATCAGCAAGCTAAGGAAGGAGCCATTAAACATTTATCAAATTGTTACATTAACATTTTCACTGTGCTTGCTGTGGTCACTCAAGCTCTCTGGAGAGTATAGCTGCCCACTGCCAAGCAAGAGAAGGGAACTGTGGCTGAACTGAAATATCCACCTGTACTATAACAAACCTGCATCTCTCCGAGGGCATTAAAAGTCATCAGTCCCACCAGGAGACTTTGTTGAGGTTTAAGAGAATGAACTAGTCCACAGGCGTTGATAGAGTCACAGCAGGCGCCTCACCTTGAAAGCTTCTCAGGAGATGGGCCAGCAGATCCCTTGCACATTCCAAGCTGCCCTTTGATTTTTTCCCCAAGGTCACTATTTCTTGAGAGTTTTGTTTATGATTAGTTTAACTGTGATAAACTGTGGTAAGATGTAGATCCTTGATTTATTTTTATGTATTTATTTTTTCCCTTCTGGAGTTTAAAGAATTCTTTAAATGGGGCTGAGTTTGCCTGGATGAGAGACTGCAGATTGCATCAGCAGACCCAGTGCTTGTCCCACAGTCACCTCCAAATAAGGCATGCCGTAGGTATTCCAGTCACCCTGAGGTCTTGAGCTGGTCAAGAAATCAATTATTATGCATTAAAAAGCAATTCATCATCTGGAGTGGTGAACTCCTGTGTTATTTTTAGGCTAACCTTTTAATTTATGTGGCATGTAGAACAGAGTTTCTTAGGTAACTTTTAGAAGGTTCATGGGAGAGTAACAGGGAAGGGGGTGGGGGGCCAGCAGGGGTAGATGTCTGAACAATGTTGTGATGGTCCCAGAGTTAGTAATTTTGAGCAAGGACTTTGGAGTCATCCAGCAGCTCACTTCCCAGCTCAGCCAGTTCTCTAAGGTGGGGGTTTACTTAGACGGCTGAAATCTCAGTTTCTTTGGTTAATTATGGTATCACTGCACCACACTGCTCTGAGGATGAAATGAGACAATGCTCATAAATCTACTAGCATAGTATTTGGTATACAGCAATCACTTCATAAATGATAGCTGCTAGTATTTTTTCTTGAACTTTTAATTTCAACCTAGAACTTTCTAGCCTTTAAGATTTTCCACAAGACCAGAGAGGAGGTACCTCTTAAATGATCAAGTTTTGGAAACCTAGAACTAGAAGGTACCAAGAGATCATCTAATCTGGGGGACTGCAAACCATGACCCTCTGGCCAAATCCTTCCTGTAGCCTGTTTGTGTAAAATAAAGTTTTATTGGAATACGTCCATACCCCATTCACTTATCTATTGTCTGTGGCTGCTGTTGTACTACAAGGGCAGAGCTGAATACTCTCAACAGAGACAACATGGCCCACAAACCCTAAAATATTTACTATATGACATTTACAGGAAAAGTTGTTTGGCCCTCGATCTAATCCAGTGAAGTTTTATCTTTGAGCAAACCAGCACTCAAGGGGAGAGAAGTGATTTGCCAAAATGTACAACTAAGTGTTCCGTGAAAGTTCCCTGACTCCCTTACCAGTGTTGCCACCCTAGACATTTTGCCTTGTGGTCCTATAGGGCAGGGTTGTACAAAGCACAGAGAAATCCATTGCCATTTGTATATGGAAAACCATAGCCTCAGTGCTCTCCACCAGCAGACAGACCAATTATGCCATGGAGGAAACCACCTCATAGAGGTAAAGGATCAGCACTGGGGGGAATGCAGGATCATACCCATCCCTGTTACTGCATCAGCTGAGGGCGTTCCAGTGCTGTGCCCGGTTACTCCAGCCAGTCTCTTGGTGAATGGGGAGGGGTCCCTCTAGCACGTGGTTGACCTCAGTGGGCATATTTAATGGTGACCAAGTTTGGACTTTCCTGAGACAGAGTGTTGTTGGGCTGCAAAGTTTTCTCTTCTTTTGCTTTAGAGAATCAAATCATGTCAATTGCCTCAAAATTTTCATTTTGTAGAAGTTCTTATTTGAAGCACTTTATTTAGTCCTCCCAATGACCATAAAGAAGGTAGAAAACTATGGGTGTAGGTTATGGCTTTTAGTTAAAAATTTTAGACCATCCTGAGTTTATTGACTTGCATCGTTAATCACATTGCTATACTGTCTCTGATGTGTTCTACTAACATGAGTATCCACCCATAAAATGGTCTGATAAGACAGGCAATAAATCATGTCTATGTACAAAGTGAGATTGGGGTTTAACTCAGTTGGTAGAGTACTGCTCTGTACTGTCTTCGGCCCTGGGTTCCATTCCCACCACCATAGAAATGGGAGAAGGACATGACAACCTACTCCCAAAATAATCCCCAACAATCTGTCATTGAAAACCCTGTAAATAGCAGAGAAGCACTATCATAGAGACAGGCATGGCACAATGTCATGGGGTGTTTCATTCTGTTGTACAGAGGGTCACTGTGAGTTGGACCTGACTCAACAGCACCTAACAACAATAACAACAGGAGCCCCCACCTTTAGAGAGTCCCTCAGGGCAAAGAGCTATGGCTTTCGTGTTCATTGATGCATCTCCAAAGCCTAGAATAGAGCTGACATATAGTAAGAGCTTAGCAAGTATTTCTGGAGTATTTGATGAACTGGAATCCAAGGTGTGAAATGGTATTGGCTTAAGTCACCAAATGCAATTGAGTTGCTGTACGACCAGGGAAAGCCAGTCTAGATGAAAGAGCCCTGAGGTAGACCTGGAAATGGTAAACTTTAGACTTGAAAATCAGTGTGAATGTCAGTGAGTAAGAGATATCCCAGGGTGAGCACATCCCTGGTCTCTGATGTCTCTCCACGCTTCTTCCCGTCTCTCTGTGCAAAATAAACTCTGCTCTCACCAAATATGTGAAAGAGGAAGTCTCATGGCTGTTTCTTCCCCACCTTGCTAAAATTTTCCCTTTTCTCTCAAAGTCTGTTGTGCCAGGTTTTATCGTTTGTGAATAGTGATTCCCTGTAACAGGATTGCTTGGTAGGAACTTAGATTTCTTGCCTCCCGCTGATGAAGAACCAGTGCAGAGCTTGATGTGGCGCAAGTAGGAGGGGACACAGAAATGGTGTCAGTGCAGGAACTGCCAGCTGTTAGGGTTGTTTTTGGCTGACTCTCACACTTCTGATTCTTAAGTGGACTATGGTCACTTCATGCATGTCTCAGGGGACTCCCTGGAGCAGAGGTGGTTTTGATTAATTTAGAATGATTAAAATCGCCACCACCTCTGAGCCTTGGACTCATGGAAATGATGTTAACCAGCCTCCTTTAGACTGGGCCCCACATTTTGGATTGTGTCATTTATTCCTTCAATCAGAGGATTTTTACTGAACACCTGTTGTGTATGAACAGTGGAGACCAAGCCCCTGCCCCCCCGGGAACTGACATGTCTAACGAGCCAAGGCAGACAATGAGTCAATGCAGGCTATACCAGATGACACCTGTTGGGGTGCTCTGGAATAGAGGGTGACCAGAGACAGCCTCACTGCATTTAGACCTGGAGGAAGCTTGGCATGCCAGTAGCAGGGGAGTGGCTCAGAGGGGCATCTACCTTAGCATGTATACAGTGTGCCCAGGTTGGAGCAAGGGAGCATGAGGAGGGATGAAAGGAGCTACCAGGGCCACAAGACCTCGCTGGCCTAGCAGAAGGCTTTGGTTTACACTTCACGCTAGGAGGAAAGATAATACCAGCCCTCCCACACTGCAGGGGTAACAGTACATGGGTCACTCAGGCCTCTTTGGATTGCAAGGTTCAGAATCTGAAGTCAAACCAGTATCAATCTAAAGAGAATTTATTGGCCATTGAAACTGCAAATTCTGAGGGGTGGAGCTGGTTTCAGACCCTAGCGGCTGAATGCAGTGTTATAGGGGCTCTCTCCTCTTTCATCTGCGCTCCTTTGAATTGGCTTCATTTTCAGGCAAGTCTTGTCTACCTACCACCAAAATGATCCTGAGCAGGACTGACCTTAAGAATGCCATGACCTAGTGAGTGAGAATTTCTTATTCTTACAATGTCCTCATCAAGACTCCCTACCAGCACCACCAAACCAACACTGTTTGGCCCTATCATAATAGCGTTCATACTAATGGACCAATCAAGGAAGGGGAAGTGGTATTGGATGCTCTGGTTGGTCAGTGTAGGCCATGTGCCCATCCCCAGGCAAAGTAAACCTAGTCTCTGTATAGCCCAGTGGTTCCAAGCCAGTGTAGACATCCCTACCCTACCCCACCCCAGGGAAACTTGACAATGTCTAGAAACATTTTTGATTGTTGCAGTTTGGGACAGAGACCTTCTACTTAGATCAAATGGGTAGACACCAAAGATGTTGCTAAATATCTTACAGTTCACAGAATGCCCCTCCCCACGACCGCTCCAAAAAATGAGAGAATTATCCACCCAACATATCAGCATTGCTGGGTTTAAGAAACCCTGTTTGAAAAACCCTGACATCACCCCGTGAGGATGTATAACTCCAAGGAGAGCTTGCACTATAGCCCCACAGCCTGTCTCATGGCTTCTGAAACTCTTGATGATTGGTGACACTTGTTGACAGTAAATCCAGGGTGCAATAAGGGAAAGAGAGAAGATGTAGCATTGGAAGTTCAATTCTATTTTTGCTGCTTAAGAGTTTTGAGCTCTTGAGCAAGTCATTAGACCATCTTCTGTTAAACCATTTCACCAAGTCACCGAGAGGGTTACATGAGAATCTCAACAGCCAAGCGGTTTATGAACTGACACATGACACAGGTAATGGGTTCTGGTGATCAGCCTGTCCTGTGCAGGGAGCTTTGTGAAGCGATATGCCTCCCACAAGACGATCTCCACCATCAAAGAGTATCCATTGTAGTTTGGGAGATAGGAGCATACTTGTTCTACAAGGAAAATTAGAAAAGTATTCCTTAAAAGGCTGAAGAGATTCAGACCTGGACAACAGAACATTCTAGGAGTAAAACAGAGCAGATGATCTGTGGGGCTCAAGAAAAAGGGCTGTGTATTCTGCAAGGCATTTCCTGTGTAACTTTCCTGCTTTGGGGGCTGAGGCACGCAGTAACAAATGGTTGACTGTGTAGTTCAATGGTACATAATAATCCTTTATGCTAAACCTCCCTTTGACAAGACCACAAGATGACTGCTACTATCTCACAAATCTATTGCAATTAACAAAATTGCTGGTTTTTTCTTGGATTATTAGTGTGTTCATTTTATCTTGTTGAAAAAAAGAGATTGCCAGGGTTTTAAAGGTAGTAAATCATGCTGAAAAAATTAATAAATTTGTAAATCACAAGGGTTTACTTTAAATCACAGCCCTAAATTATGGCTTTAAATGAGGAATCAAAAAGAATTTCCCTCAAGAGTTAAACACAACTTGTTTTTCAGCTTCATTTAAGTTCCCTTGCTAGGTAAGGTAGTGTTATTATCATGATTTCTACAGAGTCTGATATTATTGTTTGATTCAGTTTCCTAAGAGAGTTCATTAGGATAAAAGATTTTCCACATTTTACAGGATGGAATACTGGGGGCTGGGAAGTAATGCTTTTCAGAAGAGGTGCTACCTTACTTAGCGCATGAAGGGACACACTTTTCCAGCTGGGTTTGGCTTGATGGCTTCACCTCTTACCCCTTTGATGTGAAGGATGATTGATCTGTGGTTCAAGTCACCACTTTCTTGACAGCTAGAGAGGTTGACCTTTTTCTGTGTTGTGGTGGATTTTAATTATTAGCCTGCAACTTGCTGAAAGTGTGGGTGTCTTGCGTCCACACGCTGGTTGCACATTAATTAACTCCCTGGTTCTTTCTGATTGGAAACTTATTAGGGAAGGGAGGTAATTTCTCTTTGCAGTTGACTGGCAAGTTTTGGGGTTTGTTTTTTGCCCAGTTGTTTGTTATTTGCCTATTATTTAATGCTTTCCTTAAAAATGAATAAAAAGGATTAGGAGGAGTTAAATGAAACCATGTTCTGCTAAGATAGATCATTAGCAAGAAGTTAGTGGGAATGACTCACAAAACTTAACTGATGTTACATGAATTCTAATGGATATTTTAATTTTCCTCTGGTAAGATGGTGGGCTGCGTTTTTTAAAAGAGAGGTATTGTGTGTTCAGCTTTCTACTGCAAAAGTTTTCAGTGAGAAGAGTTTCAGTTACATAAATTTTATAAATGATAGTAGGATTTTAAAGTTTTACTGGCTAGGATGTGGCAAGCTAGGGAATACTGTCCATTTTCCTGACCCACATAAGGAATGAGTGACTGATTTCTTAGTTGGTGACAGGTTGGTAAAAACCAATCCAAACCAAAAGCCACTTTGTTCTCAAAATGACTTTACACAACCACGTGTGTTGGAGGCCCATTAGAAAATGAAATTCCGTGCTGTAACTCCTAATTAAATTAATTTTCTTCATTAAGAATCAATTTAAGTAGTCGGCCCCATGGCATTCGACACCGGAAAGCTTATTTTGTGCAAAGTCTTTACATCTTAGCGTATTACAAAAGAAACTTTGAGGGGGGAGAAGTTCATTTTCTCATATTGTCATGGTTATAGCCCAGGTTGTTTAAGTTATAACCTACAGTGTTTCAATCTTTTCATTCCTTCTTTCAAAGGGTGTCTTATTAAGTAAAGGGAAAGAACTTTTTGCCTTGCTCCTAATTACTGCAAATTTTTGCATAGCTAAACAATGGATTTAAAAGAATCCACCTACAATTAAAGCCTGATTCAGTAAGATAAAGGAGGTTATGGATGATGTAAGACAAAAAGATCGCAAAATCAAATGTCTTTGTCCCCTGAGAATAATAGTCACTTCAGAGTGTTACTCTTTTCAGATCAGAATGCTTGAAGGTAATCTGTAGCCTATAAATACATGGAAAGGGAATATAAATAGAATAGTGCCACCTTTTTTAAAAAAATTACTTGTATCTTTTGTGTACATTCAAATTCATGCATAGTAATAGCTGCAACTATGAAATTATATTTTAGGAGCTTCCTATTCAAATGAGGAAATATATGATACAGATAAAATGCATCAGCTTTTCTGGGAGCCCAGCCTGCTAGAGAAGGGTCTGCGTTAGAAGCTGAGTAGTCAAGAAGCCTGAATTCTGGGTGCAGTTCTGCCAGTGTCTGCTAGCATTGTAGTTTTGGATAGGTCACATGACTTGCTTTGGTTTCAGGATTTGTATTTACACAATAATGCTCAAATACGTGGTCCAAAATATGTGAATTTAAAAAAACAAGCTGGCTTTGAATTCAACTGTGAAAGTTGTGCTTTTGAGCATTCTGTGAATATGTATTACTGAGTCCTAATCATGCAGCTAGATCATGTGCCCTTCTTTTCTGGGATTCCTTGCTGTTCTGGAGGGCAGGATAGTCCTACAGAACCAGGGAACTTTACAAGGGACCTTTCTGCTAAGAATGTGAAATGAAGGCACAGGAGTAGTATGTTGTTGTTAAGTGCTGTGGAGTCGCGTCCAACTCATAGGGACCCTCACAGGGTTTTCAATGGCTGATTGTTTTGAGTTTGCTTGGGGAGTGGATTGCCATGTCCTTCTCCCATTTGTGCCATGCAGAAGATCAAACCTGGGTTCTCAGAGAGTGTGGAGTAGCACTCTACCAACTGAGTTAAACCCAGCCCAAGGAGTAGTATAGAAAAGCAAAAACTTTGCCTTTGAACTGTACCAAACTCTTTGTTTTTGTTAGGTGCTATTAAGTCAGATCCAACTCGTATTTACCCTATGTACAACAGAATGAAACACTATCTAACACTGTTACATGTACATGATTTTTTTTTTTCATGTTTAAGTCCATTGTCCACCATGCTTCTTCTCTTTTTGTGTCGTGCCACATCAGCAGAAGGAGGTCCCAGGGCTTTACTCCATCCCCATCATTAAGGTCAACTTGACTCTGAGGAGACAACTCTTCCTCAGTCATTTTTTTGAATACCTTCTAGCTTGGGGGACTCATTTTCTGACACTATGTTTAACAGTGCTTCTCTGCCATTCATAGGATTTTCAATGCCTGATTCTTTGGGAGTAGGCTACCAGGTCCTTCTCCCTAATCTGTTTTAGTCTGGAAACTCAACTGAAACCCCTCTACCATAGGTGGCCCTGCTGGTATCTGAAATACTGGTGTCATAGTTTTCAATATCACAGCAACACACAAGCCCCAACACCCCGACCAGCTGACAGACACGTGGGGATTAAACTCTTTAGAATCACCTTAATCACTCATACTTAAGCATCTAATTCAGGGGTCTTCAGAGTGGGAACCCTGAATCTACAGCATCAGCTTTACTGCTACCTGGAAACTTGTTAGAAATGCAGCTTCTCAGATTACACCCACTTTAGACCTGCTGCAGAACGGAAAGTCTAAGACTGAGGCCCAAACATCTGTTTTTAAAGCAAGTCTTTGAGATGATTCTGCTACACAATAATTTCAGAGCCAGTGATCTAACTGAACCCAGACCACAGACGTCATCAAGTGGAGAAACTAGAAGATCAAAAAGGAAGCAAAGAGAATTTTATTCTTATGTTCAAGGGTGGAGTACAAGGGGGCAGTGGATTGAGTCAGGATTATCTGAGAAGATTACTGAAGTCTTTTCCAACTCCAGAGCTGTTTTTAATAACATCACCAATATACCTCAGGCAAAGTTTTGAGGCAACAACTATGCCAGTGAGGTTTTCCAGTGAAGAGGGTTACATGCAGGAGGAATTTTATTCTTTAATGATAATCAGGAGAGCCCTAGCCAATAGGAAAAGTCCCCATGAACTATCAGTTAATAAGAGAGAAACTCACCTTGGCAGAATAACTGGGCTACTGGCAATTGAAATCTCATGCTTTATTCAGATACCTGATCCTTTTATCCCTTCCTTCTTGTGAACTAAGAGTTCTGAGACCAAATTTGGCTTTCAAACCCTGGATCTTCTGCTAGGGAACACTTACCTGCCACTTACACTGCTTTTAAATCTTTCTCAGGCCTCATCCATGGATACCAAAAGAAGACTCTCCCCCAGGTTTCTCTAGATTTGAATGATTGGCCTGAACAGGAATAGTTCTGTCGCCTGGTCAAAAGCCCTGAAATTGCTCAAGGCGATCTCCAAAAGTGTGTGGGAACGCCCGTTACCTCTTGCAACTTCTCTTTTTCCTTAAACATCTTCTGTTGTTATGAGGCTGAGCTCTGCTTCCAAAAAGAAGCAGCAGTCTACGCACAGGACATGGGTTTCTGAATACTCTGAATGCTCTGCCTAAATATGGAAGGATGATGTGGGAAATGGGGACCATTTCTATAGTCTTGACTATAAAAAAAGACTCCTAATCCAGTGTCTTCTACTTTCTCCAGTTTGAGAAACTCAGTATATTCCTAGAGACAGCTTTCCATCCTTCCTCATTTATCATCCAACCCTTTTGCTTATGGAACACATTCAGACACTAGAATTTTGGCAGGACATTTCAAGGGATTAGAATTGAACTTTCTCTTTCATTTGAAGCAAGCTTTTGAAAATTGGGGGAAAAATCCAACATTATCTGTCCAATGAATCATTTTTCTCTTAGAAAAATTGGCTTAAAATTATACAAGGCTTCGTGCCTGTTACTACTAATAATTCACCCCATTGACATCAAGAGGCCAAATAACTGAATTCCACATTCTTTATGCTAGAAGTTGATGTTATAGTATACACCTTTGATTACAAAAATAATTTACATACATGGATGCATTCTTATGTACAGTGAAATACTGGTTTAGAGGTATTGATCTACCCACAATGACAATATAATCATTCCTGTGTATTATCTACATAATTGCATCTTTCTTTTGTGAGCCATAAGCTGCTGGATTCGAGGACTGTGCCTCATACCTCCTATGTTCTAATGACCAAATAAAGCCAAGAGCATGCTAAGTTCTGGTTAGTTGAGAATATGAAGACAGGTGTGAATATTCTCATTTTCTCTCTCTCTCTCACTCTCTCTCCCTCACTTGCCCCTCCCTCTCCCCCTCTTCCTCCCTCCTTCTCTCCCTCTCTCCCTTTCTCTCATCTTCCCTCCCTCCTCTCCTCTTGTCCTTCCTCTCTCCTCCCCTCTTGTCCTCCCTCCATCACCCCCTCAGGCACACACACCATTCACCGTTTCTCCTCTAAGTTTATCATCATTTTTCCTTTTATTGATATTACCTAGTGACCACCAGTAGTGGCCATTGGAATGTCCAGCACATGTCCACTAAATCCAGCATAATTGAATGTCAACCCTAATCAGGGAGAGCTGCCTTCAGCATATGACTTGGTAATTAACCCCGACATTTTCAAGTGAAAGAATAATTACCACAGCAGTAAATACATGACTCCCTCCACTAGCTAGTGCATCACATATCTTCCTGGAAAAAATATGACAAGGAATAAGAATACAAATTGGAGCATATTATGATGTGTTTTTTTCCATTTCAGCTGAGACCCCAGACTTTCTAAAAGCCTTAGTTACTTAGTAATGGTACAAACATGTTCCCTGAGGAAAAGTAAAGATGAGGTGTTCCAGACCATGGTTGATATAGTCTGAATATCAAAGCCAATTTTTGTAACATCCTGAATGCTAGCAGAGTTACTCTAAGCCACCACTGTGAAGCCCCTCAAGTTAACACTTCTGTGTTGCTTGTTTGTTTGCTTTTGTCTTTGCTTCCGCTCTACATCAAACAGGTGGTAGGTCTTCCCTAAAGGATGTCACTTTTCCTTTTCCATAATTTGGTCTGCTCAAATTGGAACACTCCAGCTGCAAGATGAAGTGACCTGAGTAGTATAGATATAACAAACCAGGAGATTCAAAGATAATTTTATAGGAGGCAGAGGAAGAACGAACAAGGGTGTTTGGAATAGTGACCAAATAAGTGTATTTCTTGGAGAAGTAGATGGGGTCCTATTCATTATCAAGTATCTCTTATTTCTGAGTCACAGTTCACTTGTCTGTGAGATGAGGTAATTAGATTTGGTATCTATCAACACCTGCTTTTTACTGTCAGAGTAGTAATGGCTGACAGCATTGTACTCTGACCATGTGTCATGTAGTATGTTAAGGGATTCATCTGCATTGCTGTTAGGTGCCATGGAGTCGGGTCTGACTCCTAGTGACCCTCATAGGGTTTTCAATGGCTGATTGTTTCAAGATTGCTTTGGGAGTGGATTGCCACATCCTTCTCTTGTTTTTGTGGTGCTGGGGATCAAACCTTGATCCTCAGAGAATACAGTGCAGCACTATCAACTGAGATAAACCCCAGCCCCACATCTGCATTAGCTTCTCTAATTTTCACAACACTATTATCTGTTCACATTTTAGACTGAAAGACTGAAAGTGGATGAGTAATTCCCCCAAGGCCACATAGCTAGTAATGGACAAAACTGAGGTTTCTAGTCAGGTATGTTTCATACCAGAATCTATGCTCTTATCCTCTGTCTTAGTATTGCCCAAGGATACAATAATAGCATATTTCAAAGTAGGATTTCTGAACCGATTCTAGGCCAGTTGTTCCCTGTGTTGGGAGTTTTGTCCATGAAGAGACATTTGGCAGTGTCAGGAGACATCTTTGGTTTTCAGGGCTGGGGAGAGGGTTGCCAGTGGCACTTCATGGGTAGAAGCCAGAGATGCTGCTGAACACTATATGGTGCAGGTATGTATTGCTTATGATGACAATAACAAATGTATCATAATTAGGCAATTTTGTCATTGTGCAGACATCATAGAGTATAATTACATGAACTGAGATGAGGTGGCTATGACATCGCTAGACAATGTCATCTTTTTTTATTTTCTTTCAGTGTTGGGGGTTTGAACCCAGGGCCTTGGGCATATGAGGAAAGTGCTCCGTCAATGAGCTGCACCTCAGTCCCCTTTTATTTTTTGAGACAGGTCTTCCTAAGTTGCACAGGTTGTCTTTGACCTCGAACTCTCAATCCTTATGCCTCAGGCTCCAAAGGAGCTAGAATTACAGGCATGCACCACTATGCCCAGATAATCTCTTAAAAAGTTACTTATTTATTTACATTGGTGGGAATTGAACCCAGGGCCTTCACACATGCTAGGAAAGTGCCACACCACTGAGCTCCATCCCTATCCCTTAGGTGATATAATTTTATGGACCACCATCAGATGTACTACCTGTTGTTTACCTAAGGATCATTATGTGGTGTATGACTGTACTTGGCACACACACTAGTAATAGAGAATCCTCTAACACAGCCACATGCCATGGCATGCATCCATTTTCCCAGCACTGAAGAAGCTAAGGCAGGAGGATTGGAAGTTTGAGGCCAACCTGAGTTATGCAGCGAAACCTTGTCTCAAAAAATAGCAAGAAAGATTTATCTGACATAAATTGTCTTTATTACTAAGATTGAGAAACTCTGCTCCAGGCCCAGTCTGGAAGTGGATAAATCATTAGAACTCCTTGTTCGCCACTGTCTACAGATGACAGATTTTAGAAAGGCTAACTTCAAGAGACGCTATCCTTGTTCTTTGAGTGTTACACCCATGAGTATTACACCACAGACCAGCCCTCTCAGGACATTGTCACACTCAAGAACCACACCATTTGGTGGAAGACAGACTGAAGTTCAAGTTCCTGTTTTCCTTTGGGGCATCCCTGCAGCTCCTAGGCCTCATGCTTCTCGTCCTGCACGTGGAGATAATCATTCCCTTTTTCAGGATGATGGTGATGTGGTAAGTGCTCAGTTAATCATCACAGCCTTCCCTCATCAGTGCCCCTCTTTCCTTTTACAAACCTCTCAGTCAGACTGTGGTCCTCTTACACAGGGCCGGGTAGGCCCTTGGCTCTCCTGGGAAGGTGGGCAAGGCCACAGGTTGGCATTTGTAGCTTTGGGTTCAGTGCCTTAAACAGACAGAAGCCAGAGTAGGTGAAATGTACCCCAAGAAAAACAGCCGTGAAGTAGTGAGGACCCAGCACAAGTGCAGGAGGGAGTAGTAGAAGCAAAAGAATCCAGGCGTCTTGGCCTCTGGCCAAGGCATCCACTGAAATAGATTTTCAGGGTTGGCTAGTTTTACTGTAGAATAAATTGTTGCTCTCTAATGTAAATGGAAAATTAACTTGTGTAACCAATCAAAGAATCTTTGTGATTCTCTGTGGAATATACCACCCAGGTAAGCCGAAGATTTATGCATTTTCTTTGAAAAGACCTTTTCCGGGGTAGCCAGGATGGGAAGGAGGGTGCAAATTGAAGAAAGGGGGTGGAACTGTTCGCATGAAGGAATTTCCTTCATCAAAAGGCTCCCAAGAAAAATGTGCAGTTGAATATGTTGTACTTAATTTGTGTAGCTTCAGTCAAAAAGCAAAGTTCCAGCCAGAATGCTAAGAAAGTGACATTATATATGCCCCTTTCCTTCTTAAGGACAAGATCATTATCGTTATATGCACATTATTTATTTATTTGGGTCAGCGTAGGGGTGGGAAGAAGAGGGAAGCAAACTAAATGAAGGTGGAAGGCTCCAAATAAGACCTCTGATCCTGTAAGCTGCTTGCAGAAATGAGAAAGATGATTAGAAGGCACAGCTGATACCTTGAGCTTTCCAAAGAACCCTTCAGCTAATCTGAGCAGAGTAATGTGCATGAAGAGATTTCTCTCCAACCACAAATAGTAGGGTGTGAGATGGGTAAGGGGAAAGCTGATGTCACGGTATATTATCCTTTTTGATTTAAGGAAGTGGCTTGACACTTGATGTAGGGAAAAGACAAAAAGCAGACCTTTTCTGCTGCTTTGGGCTGCTTTTCCAGGCAGCGCGGCTAGCTTGCTCTCACCAAAACCCTGTGAAGGACAGAAAAGAGGAAAAGTTTGTGCAGTTGGGTGCAACAAGAAATATCTTCTCAGAGCTGCATACTGTCATGGTGGTTGAAGTATAAGCAAGTCCTCTCTCGCCTCTCTGGAGGCTCCATATTTGAGTCTAAGAAATAAACAGCAACAGAATAGCAGGAGAAGAGGTACCCACATTTATTATCTTCACAGGGGCATTAAAGGAAAGAAAATTATCTTGTAAGATTTGGAAGCATGGAGGAGAGGAAGGTGGACAATGTGGGCAACCTCAGGAGAGTCAGTGATTTTGGGAAAAATGAATGGGCTCTCAGTAGAATAGGTAATATCCTGTCTGATTGGGGTATCAACTTCCAGTTTCCTATCCTGTGGTATGTTAATGTTCCCCTGTAGATAAAAATTCCCATGAAGGATTTTTATGACAACTGGATCCTTCTGGAGAACCTGCCTTACAAAAGGGACATTAAAGAAAAATCCCTCCATGCACTTGCTGTTTCCCAAATGCCTTCAGTCTGAAGTAAACATCATACCAGTGCAGTGTATTTTGGGATGTAAATATCAATGCAATATATTATTGGTCTGTGATATGCATGGGCACAAAATTCAAAGAACAAGGATAGCATCTCTTGAAGATAGCCTTTTTAAAATCTATCATCTGTAGACAGTGGCGTACAGGGAGTTCCAATGATTCACCCCTTTCCAAACTAGGCCTGGAGCTGAGTTTCTCAATCTTAGTACTAAAGACAATTTATGTCAGATAAATCTTTTCTTGCTGATTTTTGAGATGAGGTCTCACTATGTAACTCAGGGTGGCCTCGTGGTATATCAAATCATTTTATAAACAATTGAGGTAGGGTGGGGATCCACATAAAGTACTGAAATCTAGTGGGTGTTAAAATATACAGATATACTTAAACATACATATAAACATATACATACTCATATACACATACACATGTACATATATGTGTATTTATGTTATTTTGTTTGTTGTTTTGTTGTTAGGTGCTGTTGAATTGGGTCTAACTCATAGTGACCCTATGTACTCCAGAACAAAACACTACCCCAACTGTGCCACGCATATGATCTTTTCATGTTTGAGCCTATTATGGTCACTGTGTTTCTTCTATTTTGAGTCATGCCCCTTCAACAAAAGGAGATTGCAGGAGCTTTATTCCATTCCCATCATTAAGGTCAACTCTACTTTGATGAAGCAACACTTCCCCAGTCATTTCTTGAATGCCTTCCAGCCTTGGGGGCTGATTTTCCACCATATTTTACAGTGCTTCTCTGCTATTCATAGAGTTTTCAATGGCTAATTGTTTTGGGAGTGGGCTACCAGCTCCTTCTCCCTAGTCTGTCTTAGTCTGGAAGCTTAGCTGAAACCTGTTCACCATGGGTGGCCCTGCTGGTGTCTGAAATACTGGTGGCATAGCTTTCAGCACCACAGCAATACACAAGACTTCATGACACAAGCTGATAGACAGGTGGGGAATTTATGTCACTATAAGTAGATAAATGCCTGTAGCCATAGCTCTGTGGCATCTGATCCCGTCAGATCTTGAAAGCTAAGCAGGGTCGGGCCTGGTTAGTACTTGGATGGGAGACTGCCAGGGAACACCAGATACTGTAGGCTTGGGAGACAGATCTGGTAATCCACTTCCAAAAATCAATCTGACATTGAAAACCTTTTGAATAGCAGAGAAACACTGACAATTGTGTTTTGCCTGTTGTATATAGGGTTGCTATGAGTCAGATACTGACTAGACAGCACCTAACAACAACAACAACAACAAAGTAGATAAATCAGAAAACTGAGTAATATAATAAACACAAACTGACTCTGTGAAGAAGTGGGGGCACTTGAAAACTTAGAAGTGTGTCCCCAGGTGAAAGAGGAGTACACTAGTCAGCTCCAGCTGACAATGGCCTCCTGAGAAATTGAATACAGTACAGCCAGATATTATCATGTTTTGTTTTGTTGTGTTTTTTAAGAGGAGTCATTCTATAGATGGGGGGGTCTGCAAACCATGGCCTCCTAATGATTTACTGTAATATAGCCACACCCCTCCATTTACATGTGGACTATGACAGCATTCCCATTACCACAGCAGAGCTGAGACATTATGACAAACATCATATGACCCAGACCATATGGCCTTGAGAACCTAACATAGACACCCTTTGGCCCTTTACTCACAAAGTTTCTCAATTCCTGGTATAGAGCCAACAAAACAGATATGTGGGCTGAATGCTGCAGGGCCACCAGCTGGCCGTCATGGACCCCTCGTAGGCATCTCCATCTTCCTGCCTTTGCTCACTGCTTCCTCTTTTTGGCCTTCAGCAACACTTGTTGGAGATTACTTAGACCACTGTTTCTCTAACTGAAGTGCACTGAAGGGCACCCAGAGTTCCCAAGGGCTGGGGAACTCCGAAGCCCCAGCTCTACCTCTAGAAGGCAGGTTCAGCAGGTCTGGGTGGGGCCTGCAAACCCCACTTGCAACAAGTTCCCTGGTGATGCTTCTATTGCTGGTATAGGATCACACTTTGAGGACTCTGGCTCAGACACTCCAAGCTGTTGGACCAACATAGGCAGGTGATAAAGTTGGTCAGAAGAGAGGAATCCATTCTGTCCTTGGGACAGACTCATTGAGAAATTTCTCATCCTGTGCAGGGATTTTAGGCAAAGAATTCTATGGGTCTCCAGGTTCCTGCAGCATTCTTATGTTTCTCAATTTGAAGAGTGTCCCAGAGGCTCCATCCAAGCCCAGCTCCAGTTACTCTGCAAAATGACTATCTATAATCAGTATTTGTCTTATCATGGAGGGGCTTTAGCTGGTTAATCCTTCATTCACTGACAAGCACAATGAACTTGACAGCCAGTCCTTTAGGACAATGGTCCTCAACCTTTCTGGCACCAGGAACCAGTTGTGTGGGCAACAGTTTTTCTGTGAGGTTGGAGTGGGCAGTGGGTATGATTTCAGGATGGTTCAAGAGTTAAGGACCTTCCCCTCATCTCTTGTACAGCCTGGTTCCTAACAGGCCAACAGACTTGGGGTTGTAGACCCCTGATTTAGGACCTGTTCTCCTAACTGTTTTTCTTGGCTTGGCCAATATCTTGATGCTGTAATGGCATCGCCACTGAACTGGCCGCACCAAGCATACCTTTTATCAGAGTCACCCCAAACCTAGGATGAAAATGGCAGATGGCAGCAGGCTAAATGGGAATTTTAAGAAGAGAAATAAATAGGAGAGAAAGGAAATAGATTCAGAAAGTAGATGCTTATACTAGTTATTTTGATTTCTCTGGGCCTTATTTCCTTATCTACAATAGGAGACAGTAGGTGCAGCCTTGAAGGATGGTTGTGAGTGTTGAATTAGATGTGTATGCAGTAAATGTCACTTCAAATCTGGCTTATAAATCTTTTCTCTTCAGATCTCCCTGTGGCCTGAGCCCGTGATAGCAATCGTCTGAGTTAGACAGAGTTTCCCAAAGGACTGTGGCCTTCAGAGTGTCTGTGGACAGGACCTGGCAGCTTTGCTCTGCCTCCATCTATGGCTCTGTCCAGGAAACATCCCTGTTTTCGTGGAGCCACCCATCTGCATTCCTGGTG
Source organism: Pedetes capensis (assembly GCA_007922755.1). Classification (NCBI taxonomy): domain Eukaryota; kingdom Metazoa; phylum Chordata; class Mammalia; order Rodentia; family Pedetidae; genus Pedetes; species Pedetes capensis. The sequence goes on from VMDO01003065.1 coordinate 120,967, forward strand.
CTTCTCATTGCCAGGACAGCTCCTCTTGCCCCGTTAGCCATGCTCCCTCTGCGTAGCTTCTTTTGCTAGACTCCTGACAGCCCTTCCTTCTGCAGCCACCCCAGCTGTGATGAGTTGAGCCGAGAAGGCTCTGCCAGCCCCCTGCCTGCCCCACAGCAGGGCTCTGCGGGTGCTGTTTAAGGGAAGAGTGATGTGGCTATTGACAGGTCACAGGCTGCTACCTCAGTGTGTGTGGAGCCCTGCGCTCCCGGCCCCCTCAGAGGAGAGGTGCTAAATAATTCACCACAGCAGGTTGCTCTGACAGCCATCCAGGCCTGCCCCTCGTGACTCTGAGGGGACATTAGTGGGGTTCCTTCTTGCTATGCTGTGGTGTCTTGGGGCACAGGAAGAGTAAACAGGCAGCATGAAGCCCACCCTGGCCGTCAGGGACTCTCACAGCCCACAGTAGGTTGTGCTGATGGCCTCTTGACTGGAAGAGCCGCAGATGCTTTGTTTCTACTCAGACTCCATAAACATTTCTTAAGCACCTGCTGTGTGCTTGGCAGTATTACCTGCATTATCTCATAAAATCCAGAAACTCCATGGGGTAGAGATTGACTGTTAAATAGGATCAGAGAAGGAAAGTGACTTGTTGCAAGTCACGCAGCTCATAAGGAACAGAGGCCAGACTTGTCCTTAGACCACCTGCCACATGCCATAGCTCTTGGTACCAGAGGTCCCTGGCAATAGGAGACCCTTTCTTCCTCCTTGGCAGTTCACTACATGTTTGTCCTAACGCTACCAACTTATCCAGAGGGAGGCATGTTCTGGTGCATAACTAAACCCCTCCTACCGCTCATTTCAACTGTTTCAGGTTCTGATGCCTCCTTTTTATGGTTTGGGTCCTGCTTTGGCATAGTCATTTGCTGAGCAAATTGGTGGCTAGAAGGTCATCTTCACAATGATGGCCTTGTCCCAGGAGGTTCTTGCCCTGAGCAAAGAAGATAGTTTTTAGGCAGAATTCCCAGAAATCTCCTGTAGGCTTCAATTTAGCCTCAGGGTAAACAGTGGGAACACAGACCTAGAGGAGAGTGATGGACCAGGAAAAAACAAGGGGACTTTTTCTTAGCTCAGCAGACCAGAAGTACTTAGTTTTATAGTTAGAAGAAGGTAACTTTTGCATGGTACATCACAAAGAAATCTACCTACAGAGCCACTCTCATTAGGTGCACAGATCACCCCAGGATGAGTGGACTGGTCTATATGCCAACTGCCTTGCAGATAATAATAGTTCCTACTGCTTAGCCCTCCTGATGTGTCCAACACCACATAGAAAGCTTTATAAACATTTTACAGTTATCACCATTATTCACATTTTTAAAGAAAAGACATCCAAAAAGCAGGGGAAGTAAGTCACTTGCAAAACATCACACAGACAGCAAGGGCTATAGCTCAGAATCAAACACAGACTTTGCTTTATGTTTTGTTTCATTTTTCAGTACTTGGGTTTGAACCAAGGGTCTCATGTGTGCTAGGCAAGTGCTCTGCCACTGAGCCATACCCAGCCCCTTTTTTCTTATTTTTTTATTTTGAAACAGGGTCTCACTAAGTTGCACAGGCTGGCTCTGGCTTTGAACTCATGATCCTCCTGCCTCAGCCTCCTGACTCATGAGGATTACAGGCATGTGCCACCTTACCTGCCTCAGACTTCTTAATTCTAATTCCAGGGCTAGTTCCATTTATAGCAAGACTTGCTTTCAAACAAAGATAAATTAGATGCCCTCTGTAGCAAGCTATTTATAGGTGTTAAGGAATATTTTAAGATTAAAAGAAACAAAGGCAGAATCCAGGACAGCAGGTTGAAAGATATATAGCTGCACTTCTCATTCTCTTTTCTCCATCCATCACCTACCTGATAACTTTCCCAGGTATGACAGGCTCCCTGGGCTGTGATCAGCTTCTGAGGAAATTGAAAAAGGAAGTTATAGGGAAATAAAGAACCACAATTATTCATAATTGTCATACCCATGAATACACCATCAGCTGTGGCAGTTTATGATCACCCGTGACATACATAGGATAAGCGGTGGGTCACAGGCACTTCCTCTTTCATTGATTCATTCAACCTGTCTTTATGTGCTAGGCATTTTTCTGGGCTCTTGGAATAGAAGGCTGAATGAAACTGAGAAACATTCTGGCTCCACAGTGAGACCATAAAGCAATATAAACAAGTAAAATATACAGTGCTTTAAGGAGTGTTGCACCTCAGCTTCCAGAGCAGTAGTGTGAGGAATCTCATCAATCCTTTAATTGACAAAATAATTGTTTGTTGAAAATTACATTAATATTTTAAAAGAAGTCGTGTAAGTTTCTGGGAATTATACCAAGGGACGCAGCCAAGGGTGAAATGTGTAGTCAAGAAAACCAAAGCTTGGTAAGAGAGCATCTGTGGCATTTGAGCCATGACCCACTCACCTCCCACTTCCCTCCCAACACAGATCAGTGTGATGGAAACTCTACTCCACGAGTGTGCAGCCAGGAAGATGGGACTTCATCATCTAGGTACTAGTCTAGGGCCATTGTTTTACCTTGGGAGAGGCAACACCCTGCCCTTGCAAAAGAGCCATGCTTTCATCAGGCCAGACTTTTGAGCAATTTGTCTCAAGGTATTGTCAAGAACAATAGAACAATCAACTAGCAATTAGAGGAAGCTCACAGCTGGGAGTGATACCAGTAGATACACACCAGCCCAGTTCCTCCAGAAGACTGTGCTCATGCCCTCTGAGGACTACCATCACAGGTTGTACACTGCAGAGAAACAGATTCCATTCAACTTTTCTACTTTGTCACTAAATGAATAAGCACATAGCAAGCTCTAGAAAGGAGGGTGGCAGTCAACATTCAGAAATGCTGCAGCATATTATCTGAAATATCCATTCTCCACCAAAATATTTGGAGATATGCAAAGAAACAGAACATTGTGCCCTATACATAGAGTGTCATGAGGGGGCCCAAATGTTGGAATTAGCAGATAAAGACTTATAAGCAGCTATTATAAACATATTTAAGGAACTACAGGAAATGTTTGTCTAAAGAATTAAAGGCATAATAACAGTATCACAACAGGAAGAGAATATCAGTGAAGAGAAATTGTTATAAAAGTGATAAATATGGAAAGTTTGAAGTTAAAGTATAACAGAAATGAACAATTCACTGCAGTTCTATGGTAGACAATCTGGCATAAGAAATAATCAGCAAATTTAAAAGTAAGTTGATAAAGATTAGGCAAACAAAAGAACAAAGAAAAAAGGAATGAAAAATAAATGAACAAGAGCCTCTAAGAAATATGGTACACCATTGAGCACATCATCAAAAGCATAATGGGACCAGCAGAAAAAGAGAGAAAAGGGAGCTAAAATTTTTTGAAGAAATAATGGTGGAAGGCTTCCCAAATATGATGAAAAATATTAGTCTACACATCCAAGAAGCTGATGGCCTCCAAATTGGCAAAGTGAAGAGACTGACACTCATACCAGAATCAAAACTGTGAAAAACAAAGGGAAAAATCTTAAAAATAGCAAGGGAAAACAACGTCATCACATACGAGGGGAACACTGTAAGATTAAGAGCTGGTTACCAGAAACCCAAAGGAGTACTCTTAAAAAGCAGAACTGAAGCCCAAGAAAATAAAAAGGAAGAAAGTAAAACAGGTAATATTAATTTAAGAATTTTATCAAAATTTAACAAATTTTGTGCTTCAAAGGACATTCTCATGAAAGTGAAAATACAGCACAGGATGGGGGAAAATATTTATAAATCATGTATCTGGTAGGGGAGTTACATCTATTTTATATATATAAGGCAGCCTTAAAACTCAATAAAAAACAGATATGCCCAATTTAAAAGTGAGTGAAAAATCTGAATATGCATTTCTCCAAAGAAAATATGTAAATGGCCAACACACATGAAAAGATGTTCAACATCATTAGTCATTAAACAAATGCAAATCAGCATCACTATGTGATTCCCTTTGTATTAGTCAGCTGTCACCACTGTCACAGAAAAATCCACCCAAACAAACTTATGGAGGAAGAAGTTTATTGGGAGCTCACAGTTAGAGAATCAGTCCATAATGGCGGCAGGGCAGGCATGGGGGCGGTGGTGGCAGCAGGGCCGGTGGTGGACAACATCATTCCATGGTAGACCAGAAACGGAGAAGGACCTGAGCCTTGGGTCCAGAGAGGGGGGAACCTCCAAAGGCCTGCCCCAAGTGACATCACTTCTGCAAAGCTAAGACTCACCTCTCAAAATCTCATAACATCCCAGGATAGGGCCACCAGCTGGGGACCAAACATTATAGTACACGATCTTTGGAGGATACTTTATTCAAACCATGATACCATTCATACCCACTAGAATGGCTATATCAAAACAGAAGACAATAACAAGTTTTGGTGAGGATGTAGGGAATTCAGATGTTGCTAATAAGAATGTAAAACAATGTAGCCACTTTGGAAAACTGGTTGCTCCTTAAAATATTAAATCTCAGATTTTCATTTGACTCAGAAATTCTGGTAGGTATATATCCAAGGAAAATGAGAGTATGTATTTCTACAAAAACTTTTACATGAATATTCATAGTCATATTATTGGTAATAATTAAAGTGTAGAAGCAAGTCAGATGTCTAACTGATGAGCTGATGAATAAAATGTCTGTGTTTACAGTGGATTATAATTTGCCAGTAAAAAGAATGAAGTTCTAAGCCAGGAGCGATGATGTACAGCTGTCATCCCAGCTACTCAGGAGGCAGAGGCAGGAGGATTGCAAGTTCAAGACCAGAGGTAGTTTGAATAATTTAGTGAGACCCTGTCTCAAAAAGTAAAAAAAATGGGCTGATGGTGCAGCTCAGTGGTCCAGCACTTGCAGAGCATGCAAGTGCGAGGCCCTGGGTTCAACCCCCAGTACTGGAAAAAAAAAAAAGAATGAAGTTCTAATACGAGTTGTTCCAACATGGATAAACAAAAACTATTACACTAAATGAAAGAATACTTGATCATTCACAAAAGGTCACATATTATATGATTTCATTTATATGTAATATACAAAATAGACAAATCTGTAGAGATAAAAAAGCATATTAGATTTTCCTAGAACTGGGAGAGTGAAGCAAATGAGAAGTGAGTGCTACTTATTAAGGGGCTTCATTTTGGTCTGTCAAAGTCCTAAAATTAGATTGTGCCAGTGATTCTACCACCCTATGAATATGCTGCCTACAGCTGTACCACTGTGATGTCCAGTCTCATCAGATCTCGGGAGCTAAGCAGAATAGGACCTGATTAGTACTTGCATAGGAGACCTCCTGGGAATACAAGGTGCTGCAGGCCTGGGAGAAGGACCTAGCAACCCACTCCCAAAAAACAATCAACTATTGAAAACCCTATGAATAGCAGAGAAGCCCTAACAATAGTGTTTTGCCTGTTGTACATATGGTTGCTATGAGTCAGAGCCCTACTGGACAGTACCTACAACAACAACAGGAATATGCTAGAATTTTTAATGGTGCACTCTAATTGGGCAAACAGAATGGTGTGTAAATTATATATCAATAAAGGAGTGCTAATAGGCTGGGATTTAGCTCAGTTGGTAGAGTGCCGCTCTGCAGTATCTGAGGTCCCAAGTTCAATTCCCAGCACCACAAAAATGGAAGAAGAACATGGCAATCCACTCCTGAGGCAATCCTGAAATAATCAGCCATTGAAAACCCTATAAGGGTCACTATGAGTCGGACACTACTCGACAGCACCTAACAGTAAGAATAACAAAGGAGTGCTAAGAAGAAGAGGTAGAGTAAAAGTTCAGCAGTATTAGGAAGATTTGCATCTATCTTTTTTTCTTTTGAACCCAGAGCCTCATGCTTGCATGCTTTGCAAGTGCTGTACCACTGAGCTGCACCCCCAGACCATTTTTTAAATTTTTTTTTTTTTGAGACATGGTCTCACTAAATTACACAGACTACCTCTTGAACTTGTGAGCCTCCTGCCTCTGACTCCCAAATCGCGGGGATTACAGACGTGTGCCATTGTGCCCAGCAGATTACCATCTTTCTATCTCAAATGAGATGGGAACTGTCTCAGATAAACTGGCGAGGCCTCACAGAGGTGACGTGAGAATTGAAAAGGTGAGAGAGTGGGCCATACTCCTGTCTTCAGGAAGAACATTTCAGACAGAGGAAGGGAAAGTGCAAATGTCCAGTAGCAGGCACGTACCTGGCATGTTTGAGGACCAGTATTTGAGTGACAGGCAGGGAGTAGCAGGAGGTGAGGTCAGAGAAGTAATGGATCCTACATGACCACGGCCTTATTTGCAGATGAGCAGCACTGATGAGTTTTGAGCAGAAACCTGGGATGCTGTAATGCTTGTTTTCATAAAACAATTATGGTTGCAGTTTTTCAAACAGACTGACAAGGAAGTGGGGTGGGAATAGTAGACGAAGTAGAAGGTAGAGTTGATGATGACTTGGACCTCCATCCAGGAGACAGGAGGTAGAGGACCAGGGTGATAATAATAAAGACAGAAGAAAGATGCTGAATTCTGCATACCTCTTGAAGGTAGAGCCAATAGGATTAGTCAAGGGTGGGAAAATATTTCACGTCAAGAACCAGATGGTAAAAGTGTTAGGCTTTGCAAGCCACACAGTCTTCATTGCAACTGCTCAGCTTTGCTGTTGTAGCATGAATGCAGCTGTAGATGCTGCACTTAAGTGAATGGGCATTTATGTTCCAGTAACACTGTGTTTGTAAAAACATGAAGCAAAACAGATTTAGCCTTTGAGATGTAGTTTGTCTTCTCCTAGATTAGAAGTCAGTGGTAAGAGGAAGAAAGGAGTGAAGGATGACACAAGGGTATTTGTTCTTATTCACTGGGAGCTTGTAGTTGCCATTAAATGATATTCCAAAGACCGCAGATGGCACAGATGCATGGGAGATACTGTGTGAGCTTGTTAGTTGAGAGGCCTTATAGACATCCATATGTAGATGTGACACAGGCCAGTGGGTATGTAAGCCATGAGCTCATGGGAAAGGTCCGTCTTGGAGTCATTGGTATGGAGGTGGAATTCCAGACCCTAGATGAGATCCAAGTAGTGAGTGATGACATAGAAGAGTAGAGGTCCCAAGACTGAGCCCTGTCATTGAGCTGTCAGGGAGATGAGGAGGTCCTGGCAAAAGACACCCCCAGAAGGAGCAGACAGAGGGTAGGAAGGAAACCGGGACACTGTGATATCCTAGAAGCTGAACTAAGAAAGTGTTTCCAAGAGGTTAGCGCCACCCCTTCCTTTCTTACTCACAAAAGCCTGTCAAAGTGCAAATGAGCAGGGAGGTATCCTTACAGGAATAATCCTGAATTCACTATAATTTCTAGACAGGAAAAATCATTGTCAGAATTCTTACTCATTCAGTAAGTGTTCATTTGCTGCCTGGAATAGAATGATAAGCCAAAAAAGGCACAGCACCTGCCCCTTGGACAAGATTCGAGGGAGAGACAGACAGAAACATCAGTCAAATAATGGTTAGCATTACCAAGGATGGATCACCATCCTACTCAAAACTGTAGGACTAAGAACCAGAGTAAGAGCTCCCAAGGGAAGAGCATGAATCTTAGAGGGAAGTACTATGTGCTTTTCCTTTGTACAAAGGAATTCATCTAATCTGGACAGCTAGGAAATATTCTGTGTTCTTCTCTGTTTTAAAGAAGAAATTATTTACAACATAACACACTCTGATACCTACCTAGATTTTCAAAGGAAGCTTGAGAACCTCTGAATTAAAAGGAGTGAATATGGATTTTGTAATCAGACCCAGGACCAAAACTCCGCTGTGGGTCCTTGTAGCATTATTTTATCCTATTTGAACTTCGATGTCCTCACTGGTATGAGAGGGGATAATAAAAGCTACATTTTTGGGTTATGGTGAAGACTGAATGAGATAAAGTTTGCAGAATACCTGCCACCTAGGTCCTTCTTGGTCCTTGAGAAAAAGTGTGTCAGTTTGTACTTCTGTGATACTTCCTCTTCCAGGATAATTTTCCCAGGGCAGACCTTTGCTGTCAGTTTGCTACTTTATAAGGCAGAGAGTTTTTTAGTCTGTTTTTCAGGACATCTTTCATTTTGCTGAGGTTCTTTCAAGGGAAGCATGTAGGAGCCTGTGTGCCTGCATTTGGGAATTACTGGAAAACCAAAGCATCCCTCTGCATCTTTTGCCTGCTGTCCCAGTACTTTACGTAAAGAAAATTCAGGTTTCTACTCAGCTGTTTAATGAAAAGCAGTAGTTCAAAAAAGTTGCCATTATAAATACAGCTTTCTTTGTTAAAGGAAAAACTATGTGTTAGTATATCATGCCAGTATAATGATATTTGCATGGAAATGTACAGTGGCAAGCCTGTTTTAGATCACTGATATAATTTTTAACATTTTGGAGGGGGTGTGCACAGTCTTCAGTAGTCTTTCCTTTTGATATGCACAGTCTAGCTTATCTATATTTCTCATTTTAATTAATGCAATTAAAAGAGGATAAAAGGCTATGTTAAAATTTTATGCATTTGATTATTGGGATCAAGAATAATTAAAATGTATGAAATGTGGCAGATTCCTAAGATGGTGGGGGAAAAGGAAGACTCTTTTTCTGGATTTAACTGTGCCAGATGGTTTTTCACAAGATTTAGAAATGCCCATAATCTGAGAAGTACCCATAATATGGAATTTTCACACACAGGCCAAGAAGAAGTCTTTCTGACAGCAAGGAACTCATCTTCATGTTTATCAGGAACAGTTTTATCACTTATGGTAGCAGCAGTCCTTTTTGTTCTGTTCTTTGAAAACCAAGTGGAAAGTGATATTGATCTGACAATTACTACAAGCTAGGTACTCTACAAATTAGTTTATATTCTGTAGCTCATCAATCTTTCTCAAACCTTTGACAGATGATTGCATTTTATAGATGGAGAAACTGAGGTTTAGAGGAGACAAAATGGTCATCAACCCCAAGGTTATGCAGCAAGGAGGTAACAGAGCCAGATTTGCATCCAGGTCTTTTTGTTAGGCCCTTTCAGTGACAGTGCCCTGTCCATTACAGGGGACACTTTAGAAATCTGAATTGGAAAAGCGGTCTGAAGTTATTGAGGATGTCTCTTTTGAGAGTTTCTTTTCTATGAAGTCCATCCCACATTTGAGGGTGTCTTCTGTACTTTTGCCTATGCTACAGAAGCATCACATATTTCCCACGTATATTTTCTATGTCATTACTTGGGCTGAATGTTGTTTCTTGAAAGATAATACAAATCTAGAATATGTTCTTTGTTTTCTTCCTGCTGGGATAAAATGCCTGCAGATTTGATCTCTAATATTTGTTCAGAGATACCATTGTTTTTTGTTTGTTTGGATATTTCTGGTGGTGGTGGGGAATTAAACACTCTTTTAAGATCTTAAGAATTTAATAGGTTGGGTTTTCTCAACTGTTTTTATATACCAACAATAATAATTGACATCTGTGGCAGACGTTACAGCAGTTCCCCATTATCTGTTTTTCCTCCTTTTCCTGTGCATAACAAACATTTCTCAGCCTCCTTGCAGTTGGGTGAACTCATGGGACTAGATTGATCAATCAAAGTGATATTATTCATCTCCAAGATGAATCACATAAAAGCCTATTCACTTCTCTCTTCTGTCGCTACAACTTGGAAATAATGGGTTGAAATCATACAGACACAGGAAGGAAGCAGTAGAGATCCCTGAATCACTGCTTGGAGTAGGGGTATCTAGAAAGCCACTGGGCCCCCACCCACCCTTGCCTCAGAGAGAAATCAGCATTTCTGGTATTCAGCCACTGAGATCTGGGTTTGTTTGTTACCACATCATTGCCTAGTCTGTCCCTGCTAATATGGTAATTCTTTCTCAGCCTTCTCTTCCTCATTTACTGTACTGGATTTTGAAGTCTGAATGTCAGAGAACCACTTTTGAATAAATTGTTTAAAACTACACACACACACACACACACACGGGAGGAGAAGGAGAGAGGGAGGGAGGACAGAAGACAATTTTTGAAAATAAGCTTAAAAGAACTTTATTAGATGAGTGGTTTGAAACCTTGGTAATAGCCCTTACAGTAATTAGGATTTCACGAAAGGTTCTAATCTAAACCAGCTAGGATGGCACCGTCTTTATCTTTTTCAAGTTCTCCAAAAATCAAAATGCTGTCATTTCTCTTAAGTGACCCATACCAGCTCTTATCATCCCAGTATTCCAAAGCCTTCCTTAGATCCAAATGAAATCCTCTTTAATTCATTTAAAGTTGGTTCCTTATTTTATGTCTATGGAAATGGAGATTAAAAATTGTTCATTACACCCCTCCTCCTGAAGCCCCTCTTCTAGGAGGTCATGGTCCTTGTCATCACTTACCCTTCTCTTCCATAAGCTAGCCAGCGAGATTCACTTAACCTTTCCCCATAATCCTCTAACAAGATTCTGACTAATGCCGGCTAGAATGGAAAGTTGATTTGATTTTCCAGCGCGCATGGAGCTGCCTCTTTGTCATTCCCGGCCATTGTCATGTTGGTGCTGCTCTGCTATCTTGTGCCTTTGCAGTCAGTCTTTTAATTCTACATTTGTGCTAACACTTTCTCCTTATATTAGTGCTTTTCCTCCTGCCTGGAAGACCCTGTCTAGCTGTGAAAATTTAACCTTGGCAACTTCAGCAGTCTTTTTATTTATGGCTTCTGAATTTCATGTCATAAGACCTTCCCCAGAAAAAGTTGTTTTCAGATTCCAAAAAAGTAAAAATCGTTTTGACCTGGGGCTTGACATACATCACACGTTTTCCTGATCCCTTGTCAGTCACCTTCACCACAGTCAGTCCTAGCCTCCTTGTCCCTCCAACGTGTGATAAGCGGTTATGGTCATTTGTGTTAATGCCTCGTGCTCCGAGCTAAATAGAAAGTTCTGAGGGTCAGCAGCTGTGTCCTTGGGTCCCAAAAAGAGTGTGCTCTGGTTCTAAGAAATGCTTGATGGAGTGTCCCTATGTATAGTTTGCCTGTTCTTACCTGCCTCTGCCCCCACAAAGTTTGTTGTTATGAATGTGGAATTTTCCTTTATTTTTGTAAACACATTGTGAATTTTGTCCCTATTTACCAGGTCTCTGAAATTTCCAGAGCAATTGCTCTTTTACCTTATTGAATATCTAAGAGCATACTTTCCAACAATCCTCAATAGAATGGTCTCCAAAATGAAAATAATTGCTTCAAAGAAATATCAGTCTGTAGATTTTGATATTTTAATAATGTATGGAAGCATGACACATGGATATCCAGCCTCCTCTGTACACTGAGATTTTTGGACCATTCCACTCCAGATTGCAGCTAGACCTTCAAAGGACTCTGCACACAGTCTGTCATAACACACATCACGTTCTACTCTAATGGCTTGCTTGTCTTCACTTTTCATTGCTAAGCTCTTTTAAGGCTAGACTTATATCTGTCTTGGTCACCATAATGTCCCCCAGGCCTGACATAGTGACAGACAAACAGAAGGAGCTCATTAAATGAGTGAATGCATATATGAATGAGTGGATGAAGCATCCAGGCATCCCAGAAATGTACAGACAGTTCATGATGTAAAATGGATTGACTCAATGATTTTTCAACTTTATAACTTTACAGTGGTGCAAAACCCACATGCATTCAGAGGAATCATACTATGGATTTTGGTTTTTGATCTTTCTGCAGATTAGCCATGTGCAGCTTGAAGTCTAGTGATGCTAGGCAGTGGCAGTGAGCCACAGCTGGGAGTCAGGCACATGATCACAGGGGAAAGAATGGGTCCTTTACAGTTTATTGCTGGTGAACTGGGATGCTTGGTAGGTTAGTGACAAATGCATTTACAACTTAAATTTTCAGCTTCCTGTGGTTTATCAGATGTCACCCCACTGTAAGTCAATGAGTGTCTGCAGTTCTCCTGTCCCAATCAGAAAGTGTGTTGTACCATAGAGAAAAGGGGTGTCAGTGGCTCAGCCAACATCAGGTGGAGCTCCAAGTTGTGCCCTAGGAGTAGGGATGACTTTAAAGTCTTCCTTTTACTCCCATTCTTCCCACCTTTTGAACTCAGTTAACTAAGTACTGTCAAAGTCAATGGTGGCAGCATTGTTACTTCTGTCAGTAACAAACATGTGTTGAGTGTGTGCTGAGTACTAGGCTCAAAGCTAAATGTTTTACATTAATTCTCCTTTGATATCCCCAATAGCCTTATGAGGCTAGGCACTATTATTATCCTCTGCATTACAGATGAGAACTCAGGCCTCAAATTATAGAGCAAGCATCAGGGCCAGCATCTGACCCCAGGCAAGCCATCCTGGACCCCATGTCATACTGTTAAACTCTTAAGTTGGTAAATCTGTTGTCACAGGTATTCCAGTTGAATGACTTGTCACTTCCTGTGTTCCAACTTTCTTCTTCATTAAGTCACTTGTGACTTGCTTCTCGTTAATTCTCATAAGGTTATGCTGATAAGTAGATCAGACTGTAGTGTGTCCATCTTTAGAAGACAAAACTGGGGCATAGAAAGTTGAAGTGACTCCTGTGTGGCCACACTGGGGTAGGATGTCACTGTTTCCACTTAGCTATTGATGACTTCAAACTGTCATATTTGTTAACTGACTTTTTGAAGGATATTGAAGACCAGGGAAACCATCTGATTCCCCATACTCTGAGTTTTATGCAGTGGAGACCTAAGGTAATGTGTGACTCATTTGCTTCTATTCTATTTCTCTTGGTGAAAAGTTATTCCAGGTCCCATGATTTTCACTATGAAAAGTCTTCTGTGAACCGAGAGAGGCATTCTGAAAGAAGTTATTAAGCATTATTAATACAATTATGTGTAACAAAAGGCATAATTTAACTTCCCTTTATCCAACAAAGAAACTCATTTGAAGCTTCAGGAGCTCCAGCTGAAAGGGCAGAGCTCATCAGAGCAGGTTCCCCAGGCGGGGAAGTGTAGGCGAGGAGAGGAGCCGGCTGCTTTGTCCTCAGGGACCCTCTGGCATGATGGACTACATCTCTCTCCAGGTCTCCCCAGCCCCTCCCTCATCTTCCTTATCACTGCGGAGAGTCCAGACTGTTGGCTTGCCTTGCCTCTCACTGGCCTGGTGGCCTACAGGCAACGTCCAAAGAACAATTGATTTTAAAGCAATAAAAGATGATGGTAGAAATACTCAAAGGAGAAAAACAACGGCCTTTCTAGTGGACCAATCATCTCAAGAGAATTGTTCTCACTTCATCCCAAATATCAGAAGTAGCTATTACTTATCCAGTGAGTGACATTGTCTTAATCATTACCATTGTCCCATGCAGCTTTTGTCCTTTCTATTATTGCACTTGAAGCATTTGAGCTCAATGAGCAAAGAAAAGAGACTGTGGACATCCCCAGTTCCTAGAACCACATACAGCATAGAGTGCGTGCTTAGTAAATATTTATTTTATGAAGGAATAGTACAGATAAGGTCAGTGAAGACCTCACATGTCAAGTTATTTGCCCAAGATCACTTTGCTAGTAAGAAGTAAAATCAAGATCAACCCCAGGGCTTCTCAACTCTATAGAGTCCTGTCTTCTGGATTCATTGAATAGCTTTCTTTGTCAGGCAGTAAGGTGGAGATTCTAGACCCAGAAGTTTTTAAGGAAGCTCCCCTCTGATGTCCAGCAAATGTGGGTTCTGGCCCATCCTTGCTGAAATCCCTGCGTAACCTTGGAAAAGTCTCTTCTGCACCCAGGCTCTTTTTTCTCATCTCTCAAATGAGGACTTGGAGATGAAGCTGTCTAAGTAGCTGAGGGTCCTCAGACACCCCTGGACAGGTTGATGATCTGTCATCTTCTGCATTCACTTGGAATTGGAGTGAGGGGTTGGAGGCTGTGTGTGACTCATTCACCACTCAAGCCAGTAAGGAAAGCCATGTGTTTTATTCCAGGGTACACAGAAACTCAAAGGTGGCATACGTAGTCCCAGGCCAACAAACAGCTGACACCCTGAAATGAAAGTTGGAGAGAGAAAAGACAGACAAATGAAGTGCAGCATTTGAAGGCTTAGCATAGCTTTTGATTTTAAAATGGAGGGGTGGGGGATCCTGAGTACTCTGCTGGGCAGGCACAGCATCTAATCTGAAACAGGCGTTCAGGTTGATAACTGTGCCCAGCTCTGATCCCTGGCACATCAGAGCACTGCTTTTGGAAAGAAAAAACAGTCATATGTCTTTAAAGCCGCTCTTCTTATATGTGAGGGATTTTTTTTCCTCCCTCTCTCTTCTTTGGAGGCCGAATAGCTGGGCCTTTGCATCAGCAAAGGCTTTTCTCCCCACTCCCTGGCTTGGGGATTATTGATTTGGAAGGCAAGGCTAATTTACATGTAAATAAATCTCAGCCCTGGGTAGCGGGGCTGGGACGTCCAGATGCCATGACTGACTTGCTGACATCACGGCCTCATTAGCATGCGGAGGATGCAGGCATTGCAACAGCGACTTCTCCGGCACCGCCAGCCGTTCCGCCGACAGTTATTATTTTTTTGGCCGAGCTGCACATTTCCTAGTTCAGTGGCCTGGGCTTTTTGAGCAGCTGACTGGTCTCCCAGGGTCTGGCTCAGGATCACCTGGTGACGCGGAGCCTGGGGTCTGCGACTTCCTTCAGGTTGTTAAGACGGAGAGTTCACAGGCAACTGGGGTTCTCGAGAAGGCAGTCTGAGGACTCAGGCAGAGCCAGAGGAAGGGCAGAAGTCACACTTTTTCCCGACTTGGTGGATCGACAGCAGGGTCTGTATCTAGTGACGGTGTCCTCCCAGAGGGGATGCAGACCTGCTTCGGCTTGAGCCTGCTGCCAGCTTCAGGAAAGGCTCAGATTTGCAAAGGCGGTGGAGAGGAAGATGCTTGGGCTGCTTGAGATCCTGCTTGCGTTCTCAGACACCGGATCCAGGGAGAAAGTGCATCGGGGCAATTGACCAGCTCTGGGATCTGGTGAAAGCTTCCTCTGAGACTGGGCATCTCATCCTGCCTGGAGGTGGGTAAGAAAATTACTCTCATTCCCAAATTAAATGGCAGTAAGTTTTCTAGGCAGGATGAGAAAGGATCTAAGGTCTTTCTATTGGGGAAGGATATCTTGGCCAGGTAGCATTTTTTCCATGGCCGGGACCTTTTTGCTTTTCCTTTGCTTATTAGAAAGTTGAGTTGCAAAGCGATATGTCACAGGTAATTGTTGTATAGGGTGCCCTAAAGAATCCTTTAAATCTTGGTGTTTGAGAAATATTTCTCTAAAAGTATACCTTTCTTAATAATAAAGGCAGAAAGGATTAAAACGCCAAACACCTGGTAGTGTTTACGTACTGCTGTCATTTCAGTACATGATGTCAGAAACATCAGAGGTGCTGAGGCACCAGGACTCGACTGAGACTTCCAGGTGAAAAAAAAAATGGCTTTCAAAGTATTGAGGTTTAGTTTTTAGTCAGTGCCTTTAGATTAGAAATGGTGACAGAGCCTCAGAATCTGACTGTATATTCTGCTGAAACACTAGATTCTGTTTATTCCCGACCCTGGGCTTCTTGATGGAGTGTTCCTAGTTCTCCTCGCTCTCGGTTTTCCAAAAACCAATCATACCACTGCTAATCTGCTATGGAGGTCTTGCAATGAAATGCAGATTTTTAACCCTATTACTCTTTGTTATGCAATCTCAGACTACGCTGGGGTCCAAAGGGACTTTGATGAACTATAAATAATCCAGGCTGGGCCGAGTCACACTGGAGCAAATGATCTGTACCAGATGTGATGCCATCCACCAGTCCCAATGTGGCTCCGACTTTACTTAGGCGCATAGATTGTTTCCCCAGAGACAGAGTTCTGCTCCCAGAGTGTGTGCTGGGGCACAGAGAGGGGAGGGGAGGGCTCCAGTATGCCATGCATATACGACCGGGCTGCCCTGTGTACTGGGCCTGTGGTGTGTCAGGCTGTGTATGGTTTGCTTTGCTTGCGCATCTCTTTCTGAAGGGTGTTTTAACCCATCTCCCTGACGCTTTAACTGCTCAGAGCTGCCTTGCTTCCTTGCTAGAGGCTGCCTGGGCTGCTCTCATCCCACTCCCTAGGAGGCGGGCTGCCTGCTGATAGCCTTCCCAGACGGGTCAGGATCACTGTCCCCAAGGGCTCCAGAGTCAGTCGCAACTTTGACAGAATTACCATATTCTAGAATTTGGATTTTAATGCCTCCTGGAATGAATAAAAAGGTTTTGCTTTTTCATCAAATGCTCTTTCCTCTTGGGAATTTTTTTTTTTTAAGTGAAAATTAAAACACATTGGTTGCATTGGGCTTTGCAGTCTGTAAAGAGTCACAGAGCAATCAGAAATGGTAAGATAAACGTATTTGAAATGACATGGTTCTAGAGATTTACCCCTACAATGGGGTGCGGAGGATTAGAAATGCAGGAACCAGGATGGTTTATGGAAGCTTAAGGAATGAGAAGGGAACTCAGCACAAGATGGTGTTTATCCAGGCTCACGCCCTGAGAGCTGAAGGTGCTTAGAGCTGCTTCTTCAACATCCATTCCTGACTGTGGCATGGGGAGAGTGGTGGAACCCACCAGCAAGGTAGGAAGTGTGGGAATTTGAGGAGATGACATATGAAAAGCCCCTAGCACAGTACCAGCCACATAGTAAGTGTTGGGTAAATGTTAGCTATTATTATTGTTGTCATTGTTACCTTTTTGACATTATCGTAAGCACTGTTGCTGAAAAAAAAAAATCATCCACTGAAAAGGCAGTATGTTCACATCCATTTGCCTGCAGAGAGGGGTGGTAGCAGAAAAGATGCCGGTCTCCAGGCACTGTCAGAGCCAAACCATTCCCACTCCAAGGAAGTTTCTACCCTATTGATGGAGTTGACAGAATAAAGTATATTATCCAGAACTACTGTGTTTTGCAGACCTAAAAGTGACTGGATAGTATAATGAAAATCGTTTAGTGCTAGCTAGGGCTCAGCACCCTTAAAGAAGGCCCCCTGTCTTGGCAGCTGACAAGTCACATGTAGAAAGCTGCAGGGTCCAAATTGGAATTGACGTATTTCTGGATTTCTCTTCTGCTCCAGCTATGAGTGCAAGAGGCAGTCTTTTTTTTTTTTTTCCCTCCCTCTTTCTTTTCAGCACAGACACTTAGTATTTTCTTCTCTATCCAGGGAGGCCTTTAAATATGTGCTTCTCCTGCTGGGTGGCTCCTCAGAAGTTCCAAGGCTGAATTTATGCCACCATCTGGGTCTGCATTGGCTGTTTAGGGGAAGGAACAGGCCTCCCCTGATTGTGTGCCTAGGGCCCATCCTCTCTGGCTTTGTTTTGTGTCCACTGCCATGATACATCTCTGCCAGACTTGTAAGCATGCTTCAGGCCCACAATTGTGCTGCTGTTTCTCCCTGTCCTCCCAACATCTTTCCTTTTAATTTAGGGAAATGCAGGGGTCTGTAAGACAATTAAAAGCAAATTAGGGCTAGAGATGTAGTGCATTGTTAGAGCGCTTGCCTAGCGTGTGTAAGTAAGGTCCTGGGTTCGATCCTAAACACCACCACCAAAAAGCAAAACGAAACAAAATTAAATTAAATAAGGATTAATAAGGCAAAGGTGTCTGACATAATAGTCTTTCTCAAGAAACTCAGAATTGAGAGATGATCATTCCTGGTTGCTACAGATGTGTAGTACAGTTGTGTTTTGCATGGAGAATAAAATTTATATCTTGATAATAGCCCACTTCCATTGCCTCCTGATTAGCATACATGATCTTAGGAAAGTTACCTGACGTCTATGAACTTGGTTTCCTCATATGAATATGGAAATGAATTCCCTTGAACTCTTAGAGTTGCTGTGAAAATGATGGCTCTAACGCTCTTGCCCACTTCCTGCCACTTACCAGGTGCTGGGCTCTATTTCCTTCTGGCGTGCATGGCTTCCATATTTCATATTCACCTCAACCACAGGGGACATTAGTCTTTATATTCATTTATCAGAAAAACTGAAGACCAAGGTTCTCAAGAATTACTCCTCAGTGACACAGCTGGTGACAACCCCCGGTTCCCAACCCAGTACTGCTTCTAGTGCACATTGATTGTGCATCCTCCGAGAGTGAAAAGGGCTCTGGCCTACTCGCTGAACTGCCTGCCCCAAGGCCAGAACCTCTCTATTCAGAAGCCCCCAAACCCTAGTTCTCTTTATTCACTGCTGTCTCCAAGAAGGACTCAAGAGTTCAAGGCTCTGGATTTGGGGGTAGCATTTGGGTGGACTTTCTTTTGTGCTTGATGATCCACCGAGACCTTTTCCTTTTCTCTCTCTCTGTGACTGTGGTGCTGATAAGCAGTCAGGAACCTGTGGGGGGTGATGAATTATTGCAAACCAGGCGCTAGGGGTCCAGGCTTTGGCAAAATCCATTTTCTTCATTGATGCTTTTGACTGACATTTGTTATGTTGCTCTTGTCCCAACCTGTAGACATTTTAAATGGACTTTTCTGGTTTTTACAGCTTGTCCATGTGTATGTGTGTGTGTGTGTGTGTGTATGTGTGCGCACATTTGTGTGTGTGTGTGTTTGTGTGTGTGTATGTGTGCGTGCGCATGTTTGAATGAAGCGTGGAAGAAAATCTTTATTAGAAGCTTGACCACTTGAATTTGGAGACTTGGTTTTCTATTCTCTTTAGTCTATTGTTTGAGCAGTTTTTTATTTGGAGTCTGAAAACCAAAGGCTTGCTTGCTCTTTTATTTCCCCGGGGATAACGCACAGGAGAGGAGTGGGAAGTGATGCTGGGCTGGGGATGTGACTCAGTGGTGGAGCGCTTGCCTTGCATGTTTAATGGCCTGAGGTCCATACCTAGCACCACACACACACATACACACACACACACACACACACACACACACACACACACGAAGCAGTTGAGAGACCATCAAAGCAATCTCCAGTCCACCATGAACGTGCAAAGCTTAAGGTTCTCTTTGGATGAAATCATACCTCAGAAGACCAGGGGCTCTGTCCTCCTTTAGCTAAAAACTCCTCTCCCCATCTGTCAAATAGAGCTCAGAGTGAAGCATCTGAAATCCTAAAACCCTCCTTGTGACTGAGCATAGCACATGTTTTCCACTAGAGCACCATGGACCATTTGAAAAGTGCATTAATTAAGAAGATCCCATTTTCAATTACAGTGTGAGCCTGCCTTTTCTTGGTGGATGTACAGGGTAAACTTCAGCACATGTTTGGCTTTGAATTCTGTAAAAATCCAGTTGTCTGAACAGAACACTCAAATATGAGAGCTGAGTTAGAAGATGAAACATAACTCCCTAGAGGCACAGAAAGCAGATACATCAGTGGTCAGAAGTTGGGGCATGAGGAAAATGAGGGGTGGCCTCGTTTGAGAAAGTGTCCCTAGAGTCTCTCTCAGAATAGTGGAATGAACCTATAGGAGGGAGGAATTCAGCATTTTCTCTGAGCTGTCATATGTAAACCATACTGGGACAGTGGTAGGGGGAGAACAGGAACCCTTTCTCTCTCAGGATGTGGAAAGAGATGAATTCTTAGTTGGACTTTTGACAGCCCAGCACCCCACCTGTCTCAGATGATAGATGACCAACTTGATTTGCCCCCTCTTCTCTCTCACTGGGAGCCCCATTGGCCTCATGTCCTCCTCCCCTTCTTGACTCCTTAAAATCAAACCTTGTAAATATTTCCCAGCCCCATCCAGGGTTAAGTGTAACCAGGACAAAAATTCTTAGCATTTTGTTTCAACTGGGCAGGGTGCCATTTTTCCAGCTCTTTTCTTGGCATCCGTTCATCACTTATGAGTCCTTGGAGATACTTGCTCATGAAAGTTCCAGCACTCAACTGAGAAACAGCCATACTTTCTATGGTCAGAAAATCAG
Organism: Pedetes capensis; assembly: GCA_007922755.1. NCBI lineage: Eukaryota > Metazoa > Chordata > Mammalia > Rodentia > Pedetidae > Pedetes > Pedetes capensis. The sequence continues at coordinate 140,903 of VMDO01003065.1, forward strand.
GTATGGTTTCAGAGTCGCTGTTATGTATATGGAAATGTATGTTTTGGGTGTTGTATGTAGTCTGTGTGTTGATGTTTGTATGGTGCATAGAAAAGATAATAATGAGCACAGATTGAGCACTTACTGTGTGCTTCCAATATGAATTATGCTTTACATAACTTGCCTTATTCTTGCAGCAGTCATGCAGCTAGGAATTGTTAGCTCTGTTCAACAACTGAGAAGCCAAAACTCCTAGAGTTTAAGTAATTTTCTCAAGATTTTGCAGACAGTAAGGAATAAAGTCAAGGTTCAAATCCATCATAATCATAGTCTAAAACACGAAGTATGTCCAACATTCTAGGTGTCCATGCACTTTTTATGGTGATGTCCTTTGTCATGTTTTTACTTGTCCTTCTAGGTCTTCCTAATGGATCCCTCTTTTTTTGTTTGTTTGTTTGTTTGGAAGTACTGGGCAGTTGAACCCAGGGCCTTGAACTTGCACGTTTGGAAAGCACTGTACCGCTGAGCCACACCACAACCCATATTTTTACTTTTGATCTTGAGACAAGATCTTGCTAAGTTACGCAGGCTGTCTCTGGCCTCCAATTTATGGTCCTTCTGCCTCCATCTCCTGAGTTGGTGGGATCACTGGCATGAACCACCATGCCAGGCTTTTTTTTTTTTAACCGCATTTTGTTATTTACATGTTGAATTAAAATCTTTTTAGGTGATCTTTTGGGGAAATTAGAAATATCCAAGAGAATATGTCAGGCATGAACAAAAACATAACGGCTTCTTTACCTACTGCTTTGAATGTGGCTTTTAGGATGGAAGAGTGAGGGTGGGTGGAAAGTCAAGAAGAGATAAGGGGCAAAACTCAAAAGCTGGTGGAAGACACCATTAGCTGGGTGAGAGGGAGCACGGAAAATTCCACTGGGCTGCAACTGGAGGCTGTGGACTTGCCCCTTTGAGTATGGAGGGAGGGGCCAGGCATATTGCTTCAGACTGCAGTTGTATGCATATGAGGTGCTAACTCATATGTCTGTGTTTGCCCTCTCTGAGCCGCACTCCTTTCCTCTGTTACACAGGGATCCTGCGTCAGCTGATGTGTTAAGTTTGCTCCCAGCCCTGACCTTAATGAGTGTGAACTTTCAGAGTGAATCCAGCTTGTCATTGCAGGGCTGTAATTTGCACTGTTGGCTGCTCTTGACAAGGACCTAAAAGGTCAGGTTTTATACCAGGACCTGACCTGTGTTGTGAATATGTGCTGAAATATGAGAAGTGTGAGCTCTCCAGAGAATTGACCCAGAGCTTCCTGGAAAGACATCTGACCTTTGGATGTGTCACACTAGTGCTGAGGGGGTGGCCCAGGGCAGGATGTGGGTGTTACTTGTTACTCATTCACTCTCAGAATCTTGGTGGGACAGTATTGTGGACATAGCATCCTACAGGCTACCAGGGACCAGCCTTTCCAGATCCACTGTGCATATGCCCGGGGGTGTGGCTGAAATGCAAATTCTGCATTTTTAACAAGACCCCTGGTGATGCTTCTGCTGCTCCTTTGGAGTCATCTTTGTAATAGGCATATAGGGATCCACAGAAAAGCGAATTTGAGTAAATTCAGAAGGCCCAGATGGGGCTGTAGATCATTAAGAGTGCTTGCCTAACATAGGAGAACCCCCAGCACCACAAAAAAAAAAAAAAAAAAAAGGTTTCACTGGGCACCATGGCACACACCTATCATCCTAGACACTCAAGAGGCTGAAGCAGGAAGATAATGAGTTTGAGGCCAGAGGTACCTGTGCAACTTATCGAGACCCTGTCTCAAAATAAATTAAAAATGGGCTGGGAGTGCAGCTCAGTGGTAGAGTGCTTACACAAGGCCAGGGGTTCAGCCCAGCGCTGGAAAAAAAAAAGTATCTAGCTGCATAATGATTCAATTTATCCCTTTGCAGAGTAATAATTAAAATAATTGATAGCTAATGTTTAATGATTGTTGACTGTGTGCCAGACACTATGCTATTTTATGTGCTGTGTCTTAATTAATCCTCACCTTATGAGGTAGGTTCTGTTAGTACTTCTGTCCTACAATAACTAAGCACAGAGAAATTGAGTAGCTTTGCCCAAGATCATACATCTAGTAAAATGGCAAAGCTGGATTTAAATTATTCACACCATCTGATTCTGGAGCCTTCACAATGTATAGAGACAATAGATGTGAAGGATGTTGGGACTTAACTGTGTGTCTTTACTGTGTGTGACTTATGTGATATGTACACTTACAAATATTTTGGGTACCTAACAACAACAAGTTTATAACACTGGGAGAAAGACGTGGCAATCCACTCCTGAAACAATCAGCCATTGAAAACTCTACATAGGGTGACTGTGAGTTGGATCTACTCAACAGCACCTAACAACAAACAACAAGTTTATAAGACAGTGCTTCCCAGATGAGATGAGGTAGTACTGGTTTCTTTCTTTCTTTCTTTCTTTCTTTCTTTCTTTCTTTTTTTTTTTTTTTTTGTGGTACTGGGGGTTGAACCCAGGGCTTCACATTTACATGCTCTGCAAGTGCTGCACCACTGAGCTGCACCTCCAGCCCATTTTTTTACTTTTTGAGACAAGGTCTCGCTAAATTGCACAGACTGCCTCTGGTCTCGAACTTGTGATTCTCTTGCCTCTGCCTCCTGAGCCAAGTGTGTGCCACCATGCCTGGCTAGTACTGGTTTCTTTCAAATAAAAAATGCTATTCCAATTTATATAAAGTCAAATGCTTTGTGACATTCTGAAACACACAGATGTTTGCTCATTTGTCTTGGATAGTCACATTGGAGGGCAAAAGGTGTTCTGGTTTACTGAGTTTCCAGTTTACTGAGGTTAAATCCCCATTCATTTCCAGTCTTGGTTTTTCAGGTTTGGAGAGTATGTCAGGTCACTCTCCTAACTTAGTAGGAAGAGCAGAGTTAGTCCAATTGAATCTTGTGATTCAGGACATAGCAGCCATGTAAATTGTCATCTCGAAAACCAGTTCCCAGTGAACCTAACTTGTAAACAGAAGTCAGAGGAGGTGACAGCGAAGATCACCTGAGATCAGTGTTTGTCGTCTCACTGGACTCCAGGCTGCATCTGGGAGGATAACAGATGTCTTCTTTATTCCTTCCCTCCTCCTTGTTATTCTCCTAGAAGGTTCTATCTGCATAACAGAGGAAGGTTTCTTAAGTGGGGGAAATTCTTCATATTTGGATGAGCACCCATATTCAGACTCCACTATTAGAAGACTCCTGAGCATAGGACTAGCATGGCAATTACCTGGCCTCTGCCTTGTTACACCTTGATCTCTCTTGTCCATTGCAGATCTCACTAATGATCCACATATTATGTTTTGGTTTGTGTTTTCTGTTTTGTTTTTTGAGACAGGGTCTTACTATGTAGCTCAAGCTGGTGTAGAACTTGCGTGTGTACCTTGGGCTGGCCTTGAATTTGTGATCCTCCTTCTTCAGCCTCCTGAGTGCTAAGATGAGAGGCATGTATCACCACACCTGCCCTATGAGCCCCATGTTCTTATCCAGCCCCAACACAACTGCAAAATCCTTTCTCAACATAACTCTCCAGGTAGCTTGTATGCATTGGTTTGCCAAAGAGAGTTAACCTATGTCAGTGTTCTCTCTACCCTGGGACACTGCCTGGAAGTTGGTTCTCTTTTCAACACATAAATGTGTTGAAAACAAATTCTATTTTCCACTTACTGTACATTTTATTCTTTCTCCCTGATATGGGTTATCTGTAGGCTTATTGAAAGTTATAGTCAGTTGAACTTTGGTTTAATTAAGGTTTTCATAATTTTTCTTTCTTTCTCTGGAACATACATACTGTTGTTCTGATTAATATGGTGACCATGCTTTTTTTTCTTTTTTCTTTTGATGGTGCTGGGGATTGAGCCCAGGACCTTGTGCATGCTAAACAAGTGCTCTGCCACTGAGCTACCTCCCCAGCCCAATATGGCAGGCACTTTTAAACCTGCTGCCCCTTTTTATTACCAACACTTATGGGTCTTCCTCCAAGTTTCTTGCTTGAGGCCCTCTGAAGGATACTTCCTTTACAGTGAGCATGTTCCGTTGGCATCCTCTGGGCAAGGACAGTGCTGGGTTAGGTGGCCCTCGCAGACAGATTGGCTGTCACTGGCCGAGCAGCTGCATAGCCCTCAGCTAAAGCCCTGCTCCTGCCAGCTTATCCATCTATATTCAGGACTGTATTAACACCACTGCCTGAGTCTATTACTTGCATTTGAGTTCATCATCTTAGAAGGTTCGGGAAACCCTGTCAAGAGTAGACATTCACCATGGACTGAAGCGATGATCTACCCCTGCTTCCTGTGCAGGTCAGGTGGCGCTTATACATCTGTCTCATTAGGAAGCAGGATGAGAATGCAGCACAAAGAATTCACATCTCCTCCTCTCTCCACAACAGAAGCTTCAGTTTTTGCTAGAATGGCTTCTGAAAGGTGGAAAGGTGGAAGGCAACATAATCACACTGGGCTTCATTGATCAAAAAACTCGATCCTGCCTTTCTTTCACTTTGTCAATTTGGCTGCCTAAACTCTGTATCTTGCCTTTGCAGTTCTTTAAAATTGTTTTAAATTCTGCACCACTCACTTGCTAAGATGCAGCATCCTAAATGGTAACTATGATATCATGTGCTATTTTGAATTTTTAAAAGAACATTGCAGAGAGCAAGAAATAGCATTTGAGCATCTGCAAGATACAAGGCACTGCCTTTAGCCCTGCAGTAAGCCTAAAATATTGGAGGTCTTTTACACTTAACTAGTCCTACAAAACAGACATTTTTAGCTTGGGATCCATGGGTGCCACAACACCAAGAGGATTGATGACCTTTCTGAAATTAAATACAAAATTTTCTGCAAAGGCATATGTTGTTATTAGGTGCTGTTGAATCAAGTCCGACTCATAGCAACCCTATGTACAACAGAGCGAACCAATCCCTGGCAGTGTGCCATACACATGATCTTTTTTTTATGTTTGAGCCCATTGTTGCAGTCTCTGTGTTTTTATTTTGAGTCATACCACATCAGCAAAAGGAGGTCTCTGGACTTTACTCCATTCCAATGATTAAGGTCAACTCTACTTTGAGGAGGCAGCTCTTTCTTAGTCTTTTGAGTGCCTTCCAACCTGGGGGGCTCATGTTTCAGCACTATATCTGACAGTGTTTCTTTGCTACTTATAGGGTTTTCAATGGCTAATTGTTTGGGAGTGGGCTGCCAGGTTTACTCCCTAGTCTGTCTTATTCTGGGAGCTCAACTGAAACCTGTCCACCATAGGTGGCCCTTCTGGTATCTGTAATAGTGGTGGCGTAGATTTCAGCATCACAACAACACATAAGCCCCCACAGTAGGGCAAACTGACAAACATGGAGGGACAAGGTCCTAGAAATTCCCGCATGTCAAGAGCTACTTATCGAATGGTTATTGTTCTAGATACAAGAGAAGATCCCTGACTCTATGGGATTTATATTACACTGAAGAGAAACATATGAGAGACATGCTAAGGAAGAAAACAATTTCTGGTAGTGACAACTGTTCAAGAAAAAACATTTTAAAATAATAGAATAATTGAGAAGAGGCGATGAGCTTCTTCTTCCTCCTCTTCCTCCTCCTCCTGCTGCTGCTGCTGCTGCTTCTTCCCCTCCTCCTCCTCCTCCTCTTCCTCCTTCTCTTCTTCTTCTTCTTCTTCTTCTTCTTCTTCTTCTTCTTCTTCTTCTTCTTCTCCTCCTCCTCCATGCCTTTGAGTGATGGCATAAATAATGAAAAATAGGCCTGCCCACAAAGACCTGAGGAAAAGACATTCCAGGCAGTATGTCCACTGCAGGTATCCTAAGAGAGGGCTGGCATAGCCAAGTTGAAGGGACAATTAAAGGCTGCCTTGGGTAAAGCATTAGACAAGACAAAGAGTGGAAGAAAGTGAAGTTAAAGAAAGAGAACTGGGCCAGAGTCTATAGGGTCTTGCCTGCCTTGGTTAGGGAGCTTCATTTTCATTGCAGTAGGAAGCACACAGAATAAGGTGAATAGGAGAGTGAATGTTATCCCTATTGTTTTAAAAACAGTGGTGGAAATTAGATTCTGAAAGGGCAGAAGTGGGAGCAGGAAGTTAAGAAGCAGGCTATTAAAGGCCAGGCAGGAGGTAATAGTGGATTGGATTACAATAGTCAAGACAGAGGACAGAAAGATGTAATGGACAGACTGAGACTCATCCCATGCACCCAGGAAGGCCACAGTCTGGGCTGTTCACTGTATCAGCTGTGCCAAAAGGGTGTAGGCATCGCCATATCCAGCAGGCTTTGGAGGAGGGAGAGTCAGACGCACATCATCCTTCAGCCAGCACCTTGTCAGATCTGAATATAACAGGTTTTTAAATGTTTTCCAAACCTTCCTGCTACAGGCCATGTGAATTCAATTCATTGAGGGCTTCTTTCCAATAAAACATGAAACTAGGAAACATTATTTTCTTTCAGTCTACTTCCCTCCTTCCTTTCCCTGCCACAGGATGAGGAAACGAGTTCTGGCTGAGAACAAAACCACAAAAACGGTTCCATAGACCCCGCTTGACGGAGGGAAGGCAGCGTTTTGCCTTTTTCGCCTGTCCCCCCTGTGGGAAACCCTGAGAGTTTGGTTTTGTTTTGCTTTGTTTTCCCTTGGACTTGACTAAAGCCAAGTCTCCCTTGAAAAACCGTGTCTTTCCCTGTTGTGTCTAACTCATTTTGAATGGAGGGCTGTAAGTCCAGCCCCAGTATTTGGGAAACACCCAATTTCCTGATGCTCTCATTTCGCAAGTCCACTAGGGTCGTCTTGAGCCTTTGGCCCCATTCACCGAGGAACACAGATTTCTGGGAAGTTTTTGCCTCGAGCCCTTCAGCGCGGATATTAAAGCGCCCCTGTCAAGCTTCGAAGGGTGTGACCATTGCCAGAATCCCCACATGCCAAGCCCCTGAGGGATGCTGTTGCCAGCTGGCCCCTGTCCACACCAGACATGGCTGGGTTTCTGTGGTTCTCTGTGTACGGACCTGGCCGAGTTCCCCTGGATGAAAGGCGGCCTAATATAAACTGAAAATATTATTAATAAGCAGCCACTTAAGAATTTCCTATGACTTGCCAGTGATTTGAGGGCCTCTACGTGGATAGAGAGAAAAGCATAACTTGTTTTACATGGATTAAGGGACCCATGCAGTCAGTCTGCAGGGGCCTCACAAAGGCCCTCAGGTCTTGGTGAAGGACTTTGGATAAGTTCCAGAATCTCTCTGAGTCTTGGTTGTCCCATCTATAAAGTGAAGATAATTCCCATCTCATAGTGCGGTTTGAAGATTAAACAAGAAATGCATGGGAAGTGCTTAACAGAGTCCAAAACGTACTCAGAAATGTTTTTGTTTTTTTTAAGTTGGGGAGCTCATAACCCAGATATGAAACCAAAGTGACTTTCTCTGGCTCAGGGGAAAAAAGATGCAGTTGCATATACCTCCAATGCTGAGGCCTAGTAACCTCAGGACTTGGCTTCTCTGAGCCCTATTATCCTCATCTGTAAACAACGTTGTTCTGACTGACCCTGGAAAACTGTTGGCAGTTCACAAGTTACTTACACTAAAAGCTCTTGGTAAGCTCTAATGTATTTGGTTAGCCCCAAAGATGATTAATATCTAACCTGTCTACTTTATTCTATGTTGGTACAAAAAGGTCATTTGTGTGACCTTGAAAAAAATCACATGATAAAGGACAAGTAATCTCTTGGTAAGGATTGTGATCAAATTACTTTGCTCAGTCCAGCACACTTAAGTATGCATAAGAGTTTAATAAAAGCCAGGTTGCATGGCGCATGCTTCTAATCCCAGCAACTTGGGAGCCTGAAGCAGGAGGATCATGAGTTCGAGGCCTGAGACAGCCTGGGTAATTTAGCGAGAACCTCTCTCGAAATAAAAAAATTAAAAATGGGCTGGGAGTGCAGCTCAGTGGCAGAACACTTGGAAAGTATGTGGAAGGCCCTAGGTTCAACCCCTAAGTACCACCAAATAATAATAATAATAATAATAATAATAATAATAATAATAATAATAAAGATTTACAGAAATAAATTATTCACTACATTTCCTCATTCCAACTGCAATATATTAGTAGGGTCTAGGTTGGCTTTTAGAGACCAGGAGCCCTGACTAATTTTGTTTGTTTTACTGTGGGTACCTAGACATAGTATAGGATCCAGGACAGTGGCACATAGTCAGGTTTTACTGTATACCAAGCATCTTGTATGTTCTAACTTGTTTAATCCTAATGGTGGCCCAGTGAACTGTCAGACTTAGGATTTGAATCTTAGTCATCATGACTTCAGAATCAAAAATCTTAAAACCCACTATACTTTAAATACCTTAAGTACTGAGGGGATATTTCCTGCCTCAGATCTTGTCTATGTATGAGTTTAGTTAGCCTCTTCCACAAAGGAGCTAAGTCTTATCAAGCACTTCATCAGATGGCGTAGAAGTCAGTGAAGTATTTTGTAAATTCTTGTCATCCTTGCCTTGAAGTTTGGAGGTGAGCTATATTAGAATTCAGTTTACAGTCCTTTCTTCATGAACTGTTCCCCTGAGCAACTCATCTAGAAAGGAAGGACTCTTGGAACTTGCTTTGCTAAACATCCAATGAAACAAAAATGCACATGTCATAAAATCCCAGTTAGCATGAGGACAAAGAGAAGGAGAAGCGTTTATCCAGAAGGACTAACCTGTGCTATCTGTCTTGGTTTATTCTTAGAGCAGGGGATCTGACAGCTAAGGAAATCAGAGCTTCTCTGGGTACCCATAGCCTTGCATAGTGATGCAGTGATGCAGGTAGCAGTGTTGCCATGGAGACACCATCCATGGCCAAGCTCTTCTCCTTTGAGGGTTTACTCTTTCCACTCCTCGTGATGCTGATGTAGCTCTCAGTGTGCTTGGTAGGCAGATTCCTCACTGAGTTGCAGATGTTTTTACAATAAAGCCCGTACTCCTAATGGATTGCATGTATAGTTCACCAGCTGCCTTCTTATCACCGTCTGGTACTGACATTTCTCAGGATCTTGATGGTACCATGTCCTCTCCCACCTCCATGCCTTTATCCAACTGTCAGGAATGCTCCCTTTTCCTTTTGCTTAGAAATCTCCTCTCCTACAAGCTTCCTGTCCAGCTTCCTCAAGGGAGCCCTCCCTGACATCTCATTAACCCAGAACCCCCTGTGGCACAATGCCTGGCACTTTAATAATGACCAAAGAACAGAGTTGCACTCCAATTTGTTTTAAAACTGTTTTGAAAAATCATGGTATTAGTTGGGCACAATAACTCATGCCTGTAATCCCTGCATCTCTGGAGGCAGAGGCAAAAGGATTGCAGGTTTGAGGCCAGAGACAGCCCATGTAATTTAACAAGATCTTGTCTTCAAGATAAAAAGTAAAAAATGGCTGGGGGCGCAGCCCAGTGATAGAGCACTTATGAAGTATGTGGAAGGCCCTTGGTTCAACCCTCAAGTACTGCCAAAAAACTACAAAATGATAGTATTATATAGAAGTTACAAGAATAGTATAATGAATTCCCATATACTCTTCTAGGTTTTTCTTTTAACATTTAGCCCATATTTGTACTGCAGGATCTCTCTCACATTTTCTTTTCTTTCCTTTTCTTTCTTTCTTTCTTTCTTTTTTCTTCTTTCTTCCTCCTATTCTCCTCTGCCCCTTCTTTCCCCCTTCTCCTCATACATGCACACATCTTTGTGGAAACATCTGAGAATAAATTGCAGACATCATCCTTTATGTGCATAGATTTCAGCCTCTATCTCTGCAGAGTAAAGATGTTCTCTTAAACATCTCAAGCACTGTCCACTTTGAAATTCATGGCCTGGCTCATTGTGATCATATCTTTGTGTCCCTGTCAGACAGGGACCATTTACCATTTGTTTTGTTTTGCTTTGCTTTGCTTTAACACCTCACAACAGCTACCACAATCCATACAACAAAGTAGATGTGTAGTGGATTATTGTTTAATACATGAAGCTGTCTTAGCACAGACATTTTGTCACTGCCCATGCTCTGCCTTGGCAGCCCCATTCCAGTGGACTCTGGCCTGTGGCTCCCACCACTGTAGGAGCCTCAGTTTTCTGCTGAGCCTGCTTATCTCCTGCATTGGGGTGGGCCAAGAACCCCAGATGGTCTTCACCACGGATGACCAGGAATTGGTGGATAAGCACCACTGCCTTGTGACTCTCAAGTGAACCTTATCTGAGGAATATTCAGAACCATCTTTTGAGCTCCTTCACCAAAATGAGCCCCAATCGCCCAAAGCTGCAACCTGCTCATAAACCTATCCTTGGTTGGCACCCTCTCTTCTCCCACTCCCGTTCCCCAGTTCCCTAGCAGCCCTCCTTGGGATCCTCTCCATGTGTCTCCATATTCAGACACTTTCTGAGGGTTTGATCCTAGGGAAACTCAATCTACGATATTGCCCCTCAATTATTGAGGTGTCATACCTGCAGATTCAGGTATAGTAGGTTTCCCTCCAGTACTTGGGGGTTGAACCCAGGGCCATGCATACCTTTCAAGTGCTTCACCACTGGGTGGCACCCCAGCCCATTCTTTAATTTTTTATTTTGAGTCAGGGTCTTGCTAAGTGATGCAGGCTGCCTCTGGTCTGGAACGCCTGATCCTCCTGCTCTGCCTCTGAAGTCACTGGGATTACAGGCATGAGCCACTACATCTGGCCAGCTATAGTAGATTTTAAATGTGTGTTTCTGAGCAGAGTCATCCAAGAGGTTTATTT